>JANTOP010023149.1:0-12824 GCA_027564815.1 Symmerus nobilis | reverse complement strand
AACGCTGGAGATGAAGCTTTAAGCCTCATCTCAAGCGTTAAACGAAATGATTAAACCGTTTGCTGAAAAATATACAGTTTCGCTGAGTTTACTTCAACTTTCATAAAGAGTTTTTAATTTGAATGATAAGTATTTAAAACATGATAAATTGATTTTGCATCAGTGCAAACATGTCACCCCCAATCGTCGCGTCGTATTGCTAAATCGCTAAATAGCTATGTACAAATGATGTACCTAATGGTATAGCTGATAATATACATCTTGACCCGAGAACAACAAGGTTGTAACTATTATTATTCCCAACAATAGTTCTAGAATCTTATATCTATTCCTGAATGAATGCGCACACCACCACGAATTAAACCACACTAGAAATCTATGTATATCTATCTATAACGACTTTTAAGTTAGAACTGCTGTCGTACATGGTTTTAAATTCACATTCTGAAAAATGAACATTTGCTCATGTAACTTTGTCGTACTCAGGTCACTACTTCGTTGAAATTGTTCTATATATTATAAGATATTACTACTCTAAATATTTCATAATATTGTTGGAAATAATCAGATTACTTTTAAAATTATTTGAGACATTATCTTTACGATAGCATTTAGTAAAACAAATCACTGTCGCTTTAGAGAACAAACAGATATCAAAATACGCAGATTGATCAATTCCCGATTAAACGGTAATGTGGTACAGAACATTGCTGGATGTTTATAATAAATTATAAAAGAACAACTTCCTAGAATATTAACGTCAAGATCAGACGTAATCTAATATAATTCACATGAAGTAAGTTTTATGGTAATAAAATATATTAGCCCTTAAGTGTTTTAAAACGTAATATTACATGATAAGTTTATTTGTTTGGGTTACGTTCCTTAAATCGCGGAAAAGGTATGCTTACTCCTATCTATAAGACCATATAGAGGGATCTTTTCTACGTAAAGCTTTCTATACTATATTTGCTTAAAACTCCCTCATCAATACGGAGGTTTATTTTTATATCAAACGAAATCTTTTATTTTCTCAAATCGTTAGCTTTATTACAATATAATTTCGTAGGGTACGACCGATCTCAGTGCGATTCCCTTTGAAGACTTATTGCCCAAGCTAAGCCAATATTATCTAGTATTGAACTTGAATATAGAAAAGATACATATGTAAACTTCAAGGGAATCATATGAAATGGTTCGTACTCTTTCCCATTTTAATTCAAATGGCATTGTGGTTATAGGTGAAAAATACGCCAAATCAATCACGTTTGGAAATGATTATTTTTTTTTTACTTTTTGTTATTTTATTTGATAAAAATAAAAAATACGACATAACCCATTTTTTTTCTGACGCACAGTTTCCGAGAAATGTGACGTCATAAATTGGCAAAAATGGGCAAAATATGAAAACATACCTAGGTTGTAAAATATGTAGGATAAAAACTACCCGTCCGATTTAAATGATCGAGGGTGTTTTAGAAAGGGAAAATACAGTACATTTTATAAAAAGAATAAAAAAATGGGGGTGGCCGATAAACTACACTGAAAAAAATTTAAGTGAAATATGTTTTTACGAAATTTTGTCTCCATTTTTTTTATGTTTTTATTTTCTCTTATATATTATAATGTTATAAAAAAAAATTGAGGATGTATTATTTTTGGTTTAATTTATAATGAATTTCATACTTAAGAATGTAATGAATTTTGCATTATTGTTATAATTTTTTGTTTGTTAATTTAAATTATTTTTGAATTGTTGCAGTAAGAAATGAAAGCCTATATATAATATGATGCAATTTAAAATTATTAACCATTTATCAATTTTTCAATGACATAATCATTCGAATTCGAATATTTTTTACATTTTATTCTATCTAAAACTAACGGTATAAATACATGATAACTCTGGGTCCCTTTTAATGTCTTCAAATTTGCAAATTTTTTTTCTAGGAAACTTTTTTGCCGTTGGTATTCTTCATTCGTTACATATTCGAACTCCATGATGTTTTCAGCATTTTTGCCCATTCATACAAAGCCCTAGGTGATGATATAGTAGCTCCGTATACATTAGTAAGACTCGCTCGAGCAGCTTGCCTTATAAGTGTTCCACCTATGCCATCACATGGTCCTTTTCCATTCCATGGAAATGCCATTCGCAAGTTATTCCAAAATTTTCCTTATGTTTTAGAAGGTTTGAAAAATTATATTTGTTCTTATATTTTGATGCAGCTCCATCAGACATAATATATTTTAGATATTATTGTTAATTTAGTTTTGAGAAATGTGATTAACTTTGTGATGAATAAATGAACTGCTGTAGTGTCATGAATAAGACACTCTGAAATTATTATAAAGCTAAAATGCTGAAGTTCAGCCTTGTAATCTTTATAATAAGCAACAAATGGATGGATTGTTGCTTGTTGATTATTCCAGTGATATCCCTGGGCCTCGTTTTGTAAAATAAATGAAGTTTTCAGCAAAATCACAGCATACCAAAAGCACATTATTCATGACACTACGACACATGCCAGTCCGCAGTAAAAGAACAGCAGGAACGCTGAAGCCGTTTTCGATTAGTGCCATCATCCACATTTTAACTGTCTTTGGGAACTTGGTTTTGCGGATATATTTGGATTATTCATCAGCGGGACAGTATCGAGTCTCAACATAATCTGTAGGTTGTCACTCCTTGCCGTCAAGTGTAAAGTAACTCTCGTTGTCCATTACGCATTTCATCGTACACTGAAAAAAATATGGGCAGGAGATTTACCTATATTTTCTTGGAGCAAGCAAATTCGCACCATTCCCTACTTATACAGTAAACAACACATTAGATTTTGTATAGCTGCTTTATAAACTAGAATTATTCCTTCAAGGCTAGAATACATTCCAATATTTTATAGGAAATATTGTAATGTATTGGTCATGGATCAACAAAGTATTGTTGTCCCAAAAACGCCTATAATTATAGTTGGATTATACGTGAAATTCACGGTATTGTACCTATCCTTTTTATCACTGTACTTTTAAAGTAAAAAAAAAATTGTCTACAAGTTCTCGCAGACAAATTTTTTGTATCTCAGTCTATTATTCGGTAACTTTTGGAGTGAGAAACAATTCCTCTTTTTTTTCTATAAAATCGAGATACGTACTATCTGTTATCATAACAAGCATAGTACGTCTCAATTTTGAACGGGAGTCTGCCTTACTTATAGATCGACTGCCGTTATTTTTCGTAATTCCTCTTTTCTGCATTTCCCGATTACTTTAAAGAAAATCAATATTGATTTCTCGCCTATCTTGTTTATTAACGTTCCGCATTTTGACAAATAATGATAAAAAAACTAAATACTTCCATGTTTAAAATAATAATGTATCAATATCGAAGAAAGCTATTTAAAGATAGATCCCGTGGTTTAGAATTTCCGTTAGAGGAATATTGCATTTTGTTGCCTACATTTTTATAATACCTGATTTTCGCTTTTGCTGATCCGAAATTACCAGAGATTTCGGGCGCTTAATTCGCAACGAACGTTTACGAAATGAACGTAAAAATGGTTCTGGCATCCGTGAAAATCGAGGTGTATCAGGTCCCTTACGTTCAGGAAGAAAAAAGTTTTTTACCGCTAACATTATTATATTATTATCTTGCACAATTGTATAATTTCGTATAATTTATTTGGGTATTGTAAGCGTGTAATTATAACACGAATTTTATAATAGTAAGATGTTATGCCGCGATAAACACATAACTATATAATATTTAAACATGAATCGATATAAAATAAATAATTTCAGTAAAATAAATTAATAAATTATTAAAACAAATTAATAAATTAATAAATACTTTAATACATTAATACTATTTACACATTTATTTTAATTAAACAAATTCTTTTTTCCCGCGAACCGTATACTTATTTTATCACTTTCAATATAAGAACAAATATATTGCGTTGTTGAAGGTGAGAAAAATATTTGTCGATTTTCATTTATGTTTCGAATGCGGGAAAATTGTTGATAAGAAGAAAATTCCATTTTCCGTATACTAGTATTAATCGAAAAATATATCTTATCGATTATAGGAGCGACACGTACCGAATCACAGTTTACAGAGTACTAACGCAACTTATCCAAATAACATTTTTTCCTCATCATAAGTAATAATACCAACCAAAGTTCAATTTGCCCGGTATTTAAGTGCCTGTTGGTATTTTTTGTCGGTGTATTTTAAAGTTTGTTTATAAATTCAAACACACCGTATTATACGTCCGTCGTTTCGGTTAATTTTTATTAAAGAAATATCATCTTTCTATGTATTTGTGGTAATAAGTTATATAGGAGGATATATAGTAATGCCATAAATACGATAGTAATTTGCAAAGCCAAACAACATTGTTTATTATCACCATAAATATACGCATGATAGGATACTAGAAGGATACTAGCTTCACGAACTATAGGAACAATAAATATGAACCATTTTTTTTATTTTAATTCGTTCAAACGAGGAGAATGTAATATAACGAATATTAGTTAGCAAAGTGAGAAAAAAGTTTTAGGCAACAAATGTCGTATTTAGCGCTCGTTAAATTCATAGGCCTTTTAACTAATGGTTTGTTAAGCGATTTTTGTGAATAATGCGAATTGGCAGTTAATAATGCGAATTTGTCTCATCAAAAGTACGCGTCGCAACATGTTTTGTTTTGAAGAAAAACAAAATGTTCTATTCAAAGTATTGACCATCGTTAGCTACATTATATGAATACCGTCTCAAAAGAAAATCGTTCTGTGGCCGGATTTTGTGCACAGAGTTGTCAACGAAATTGGTCGTTATCGTCAATGTTAACTCAACCAATTTTTATTCACCTCACTTGTTTTCAACTGGTTTAGAGCTATTGACAAAAATAACTTTTCGTTGATATAAAAATGAGTGAGTTTTACTTTTAATATAGAAATAGACATTAAAAATCGGAAAATTTTTACGAATGAGAATGAGAAAATTGCTGGCTATCTCTATAAACGTCATTTATGCAACAAATTTAAAATAAGTCAACGAAAATTTAAAATGTCGAAAAGTGTGTGCACAAAATCCGGCCACTGGTTTTGAGGCAAACAATGAATCGACCGAACAGATATCAACGTACACGGGGATCACATAACTATATCGGATTAATCAAGTTAATGATACCAAATGATATCACAAAACTAATCGCAGAATCACACCACTTTCACGAGAAAATACTTCCGATCTCAAACTAAAAACAAAAGCTTGAGATATGAATGATATTATCAGTGGCATGGGCATTATGATAACAAATGTTAACTATGTTAAATGTATTAGTGTTCTGTGTTCACTGAATGAACACTAATCCATACACTGTATAAATGTATAGATACAACAAAAATTAAAGTTAATACACCAAACTACATGTTACTTGAGCGTCCATGTACTATGCATTATATGGCAAGTTAATTTGTACTTATGTAAACATATACCAAAGTGCAGTGCACCCATAGCACGCTTTACAATAATTTCAACATATTACATATTCCTTGTGGTTTTCCTTTATTATAATAATACATACATAATAAAAAATGAATAGATGATGGTACTATAACATGATAATTAAAATGTTCATTAAATTTTATGATAAGACATTTTTAATGCGAATATATAAATATTATGCGTACGAGTTTTATATGAGTACAACGCGTGACGTAAAAAAATAAATTCTTCAATTTCGAGCAATCGTATTGACTTTATTGCTCTATTATATAACATACCGATACAGATAATAAATTCAGTATATTAGGTACGTTCTTTAAAAATTACCGATGAGAAGTTCTATATGGGTTTCAATAACTTCCAAATAAAAAAAATACAACGTTAACCCACCTATTTTTATAGAGTTTCTCTAGAGAAGATATATTTCTTTTATTTGTAAATTATTGAAACCCATAAAGAACTTTTCATCGGTAATTTTTGATGAACGTACCTATTCTAGTATGCCCCATGCGTAAATTCTGAAATTAATTTGGTTATTAATAGGTGCCGGGTTACGTACCTCCACAACAAAAGTATTTTTCCGTTAGAACTACCCTCTGATGAGAGTTGTAATGGGGCTTCCTTAAATCTTTGTTCAGTATACTTTAATATATTGTTACGGAAAATTTTTGGCAAGCAAACTATATTTTATGATTAGAAGTTCAAATTTGTAACTATGGGGACGTATTTACGGATTTAAAGTCCACATTCATTAATCTATTAAGACATCAAAACACTGTAAACATTCGAATTTTGTTTCGTTTTTTTCGGTAACGTATACAAAGTGAGCACCGACGTGAGCACTTATTTTAAAAAAAAAATTACTACTTTCGAATCCAGAATGATCCAAAATTAATTAATTGATTTTATTGCTCCAAATCAATTGCAGTCAATACGCGGATGTAAAGGTTCTATAGATTGATGTTAGTTACTAATTGATAATTTTTGATGCAACTCTATTTTATTGCTAAACAACTTCGCCCTCAGTAAGCTGGCAGTTAGAAAATATAAACATCATAGAGATCCGCGGTGGGAGTTTGCTAAGTGCAATCGTAACGACTCGACAGAAAAATGCATACACATTTTATCTGCGCAGTAAAAATATGTATGAATTTCTTTGTCGAATCGGGACGACTAGACTTTTAGCAAACTCCCATTCGCATCCCGTCGCATTCACAATTTCAAAAATTTAACAGTTGATATTACAAGTCCTCAAAAACATTCCTTTATAATGTATATTACAAAGTCAACATTACATAATATTAAAGTGTGGTTTTTGGTTGTAGATCTGTAATGCGTAATCTAACATAAGTGATAAGTTATCAAAACAATAAAATTAACAAATAATAAGATTACCTTACTAATTAGAGATAATACACATAATTTTTTTTTGTGTATGTAAGGTATCTGACAAGCAATCAAATATTCATTTTAACGTAGTTTAACGTAAATATTCTGTGACCAAGCATTAAATAAATCTATACGTCGATGCTGGATACATTTAAATTGTTCCTAAAATATATGAGCCATGGATAGGTTCGATTACCCGAAAAAATCGGGTAATTTACAACTTTATGTAGTTTAAATGTATTGATCTAAAATTATTGATAATTAATTATTCAATTCTCAAAATCATCTTTTTTCTCGTGATTGTTAATCATTTAAAAAATAGTTCTACTTATTCTCTCCCCTCTAGAGTTTCGTTCTCTAATACAGTAAAATACCGATATTTCGTATCTCGTGATATCGTATATCCCGATAAATCGTCTAAAATTGCTTTACCCTAGAAAAAATCTCGATAACTTGTATAAAACACATGCATTTCGGTTCCCTCGGTATAATGTATTTTTTTCCATCAGGTTTTTTATTTTCGAGGTCAAAAACGTCTTATAACTCGAATAATTTCGAGAATAATCCCGATAAAACGTATGCATAGATATTTTCTTAGATCTTGTTTGTTTATATTCTGTTGTTTTCCGCAAATATATTTAAAAGTGCAGTTTTTACCATGGCCCGACATGGAAAATGCATATCCGTTAAAACGGAACCGGAAGATGAAATCATAGCATTTTAATTTGGATGGCACCTCTTAGCACAAGATAAAGAAAATCCCGTCACTTTCAGGACTTGGTCCATTTTGATGATGACGTGGCGATTACAGGAATACTCAACGACGATGAAATTTTATTCCCAATAAACGAAGATTCACATCTGTGAAGGTGATGGAGGAGAAGATGAACACTTTATTCCGACGATCACTCATAAAGTGACCAAGCAATTTATGAACAGATCATGATTATTTTAAATCAAACATTTAATTATGCATTTTTAATGTATACCTATTATATGCATAGGCAATATACACAAAATAAATAAAAATCTTCGTTATTATGTACTTTTTCTTCTTCACCTCCAACATTTTATATTCCCGTTATAGTGAATATTTCGATTTATGGTATTTATCCTACGTCCCCTTGAAGATACGATATATCGGGATTCTACTGTAATATCATCGAGTGTCAGTTGAATACTGTACTGTGATCAACTAATAAGGTGAATTTTTCATTTAAATTTCATGGGGACTTTGAAATCATGAATTTCAAGCGCTTATAAATTTTTTATTTTCCAATCGGTTTTGATAAGCATACGCTCATTTTCTTTATAATAGATCAGGCTTCAACGCCTGACAACGCCAACTATAAAGAAACCGGGTCTAAAAACATGTTTTCTTCGTGTAATTTACAGTCAAAAAAAATTTCTAAATGTTGCATACTTTTGATACGAAATTCAATTACCTTTAATTCAATAAAACATACTTTGCAATCGGCCAACTAGAACCGGAGATATCTCCAATTACGTAATCTCTTTTTTAAAAAATGAAAAATATGGAAATTTGGCAATATCTCGAAAACTGTTCTACTTTCTATTTTTGTTGATTTTATTTTCGGATTCAGCACACGATTTTACATAAGAAATCACTGTCAACCGCTATAGCCTAGAAATTGCCTGAGTTCTGTAAACTAGTGTTACCTGCTTACAAAAAAAATGTATTCACCACAGTGTGATAAATAAAATATGTAGGGTAAAAATGTCAAATAGATGTAGAAAATATTGTAGAAAACTGGGTCAGAATCCCAAACCGCAATAATTTTGGATATATGTAAATTTGGTTGATTTGACAATTTTGACATGTTTTTCATCTACTTTATAATATTGATAAACAAATAGTTTAATGTTATACATAATAAATATATATTATAGGGAAGTACTAAAGTAACTATAGTAAGTATACTAAAGTAATAATGTATGAAAGGAAGTACGTAATTAATTACGAATTATTGTCGAATGCCCTAATTTTATACCTTTTCCTTATACCATAGTTATGAAGATAATGAAATAAAATTATTATCCACATCAAATCGAATTTAAGTATTGAATTTATGACAAAATGAAACGTAAAAATACTATGTTATGAAATGCTTAATAAATTTTCAATTTTAATCATTTACCCTTATTTCCTAATTGTATATGGACAATTTGAACAAGGAGAAAGTTTCTTAGAACCCTTTCTTTAACAGTAAACGTAAGTAATAAAACCAAAAAAATAAAGATTTTACTTTCTCCTAACTTACCGAAAAAAAAAAACATTCTAATATTGATTGGATTTTATTATAGATTTAAAAATTATTTTCTTTAGGGTGATTACAAAAAATGCGAAAATATAGGTATAAATTATGTATCTTGCTTATAAACTATTACGTATGATATTGTATAAAAATATAGAAGAATTGTCATAAGAAATGCGCAGAAGATTAAATTAAAAAAATATTTATCCTTGTTATATAAAATCCCTCAAACCTTCAATGAATAATATATAATTGCACATTAGATTTGATGACAATTGAATCGATTAAGCGCATTAAATTTATAGAAAATTATATACAAGTTATAATAGTTATAGAAGTTATATACAAATGTATATATACTATACAAAGAGAAATATAGTAACAAATTGTGACATATTAGAAACTTCGAGAAAAGATTCCACATTAAATTTTCTACAAGAAAATATTCCCATTTTCCAAATACCGTATAAAATATATTATATCGATATATAAATATAGGCAGGTACATAGATTAAACCCCTATTATATTTACAAGAACACTTTCATGGACGATTAATACAGTTTTGCATATTTATGTAATATAAAAGTTTCATTATTTATATAAAATTAAAAATTCATGATTTAATGAAATATTTGATTTAATTATTTATAAAACTTATTTTATGAAATAAATTAAATAAAATGTCCACGGATAAAAAATTTTCATGAATAAAATATACTTCCATTATTTGTCGCTGACATTTGAACCTTATAACAACATTTAGGATATTTTATAGATATGCTTATTTGATAATCATCTACTCGAATTATCTAATTCTAATTTACGCAGAAACTGAGGCATTACCCGTGGATTAGAAGTTATTGCAAGATGCATTATAAGTATACTAGTCAGAGTATGAACTTAAAGGGGAACATCACTTTTCCGATTTTGGTAACCGATTTCTTTCTTTTGCGCATTAAATGTTAATTAATGTATCAAGAATAGGGGGTTAAAAGGATTTTTTAAATTTCGCTTTCTAGAGCCAAGGCAGATGATTTTGTGCAACAGTGCACAGCAATAAATGATATTGTTATTGTTACCCGATATTATTAATACTTTAAACCCGTTTTTCTCGGAACCATGTCTTCAAATGCGGTAGACACGGTCCCTCTGCCTGTAAGTGATGAATCGTTTTAAAATTTTTTCCTGGTATTTCTAGGTATATTCTCTTGTCCTTGACGGGAACAGATTTTTTATTTTAAATCAATAATTCCGAATCAAATAATCATATTTCCGAAATTACTTCGTCTTCCTTGTTGTGGTGATAAATCGAGAATTTTGAATTTTGAATTTTGAATATTTTTCCATTGACATTTTGTATAAAATTTTATACGGCGCGTTCTCTTACAAATCTTCTCCATTGTATTAACCAATTAACTGCTCCTCTTTTCATAACCGCCTCCTCTAAAGGTTGGGTAGAAAAAAAGCGCTCGAGTTAATGTATAATAATCCTGAGGGATGTAAAATTATCTAGGGAATTAGTTTTGCGAATAGCCATTTCTACCACGCCAAAATCCTGATCGTTATGTAAAAACGAATGAACTAATAACACATATTTGAGATCAACAACATCTATCTCGTCATTGGACTGGACTATTATTGTCCAAATTAAGGCAAATATACTGTTTCGGTTTTTCCCAGTGCACATATCACTAAAAACAATAATAAGTATACACTAATAATACACATATTCCAATTATCCCGAACAGTTATCATCTATATTAAAAATTTTCCGAGTCACGTGTTTATGAAGAAACTATAGCTGTGACGTGTAACAGTTCCACCACTGACTACAAAGCGCGTGCATGCCATTGTTTCTAGAAATGGCTATGGTAGGCAAGCGACTATCGTACCATGATGATGTACGTGGATGACGATGGACGTAGCCCACTTTCAAAATAACCGAGTTTGCAATGCCGTTTAACATAATTTTTTCTATTTCTAAATTTTATGTATTTTGAATAACTTCTAACCAAAGAACATATTAAGTTCTATTTGTTGTTACCATTATTTTGAAATTTTTGAAAAATGGATTGACAGCATTATTAATAGAAACGGTTCATATCTTTCTCATTCAATAGGTTAGTGAGACGAACTCGAGAATTAAAAATATTTTATAGTATGATATAATTTTCGATAGAGAAGAAAGAAAGAAGAATGCTTACCATCAATTGTTCAATAATGCACATTCTACTTACAAGAGGAATCAATTACATAATCAATTACAATATTGAAAATTAGCAACCAAACCACAGGAATGATTTTAATAAAATTAAACTTACATTCCAGATATAACAATAATACCATGATAAAAACTACTAAATAAGTAGGTTGATGCTCTATGAGACCCAGTATAAAATCCATATCAGTGCTGTAAATATACCTTTATCCTATTACAAATGTTAGCATAATTATAGTCATTAAATGTTATAATAAAATAACATATGAATTTATACACATAGCGAACATGATATTGCACATTCAAAAAAGAATTTCTAGGCGGTAAAATTTGCAGAAATATTTTAATATAAAAACCGAGTGTTAAACTTTGTTTCCTATGCCCTCATACCCAGCGTGCGGTTGACATTAAAGAGAAGCAACATAAATAAATTAATAAAAAGGACTGAATTTATTATTGATACAATAAGATATCAAGTTTTATTGCTGTTTAGTGGTTATAATAAAGATCACTTCATTCATATGCGCACTTAAAATTTTCTTTATAGTAATAAAAATAATATAACTAACCGTGTATAACAAAATACCATCGGAAAAAAGAAAAAGGAATACTATATGTATTATATTTACAAGGATCACAAAATAAAACATAGTAATCAAAATCATTATAAAAAGGAAGGAAATAAGTGATTGTTCATTTATATGAGGAGGTGTGGCTGAATCGCTCAATTTAGATAAGCAACTTTTACAGACCAAAATGATGGATGAGGTTATATATAAAAATAAATAAATAAATGTATGCAATAAATTTAATTGATTGCGAAATATGATTCCAGAAAATGTCACATAAAAAAAACAAAATCGACACTGTTGTGTTTTTAGACTGAGAGTGATTTTGAATCAATTATTCAAATAATAACCGATTAATACAATGCTCAAGAATCGAATCCCATATCATAAATTCCTAGTTCTTAAATCTGTTAAGATAAAATAAACTATATAAAATTATTATATTTTACTAACAATAAAAAATATAAAAACTAATCATGGGTAGCCACAGCGAACCCAACATTCACTTTCCGCTTTTTTACATTCAGAAGTGACCTAATCGAGATATTACCATTAATTATTATTAATGTTCACTTGATGATAGACATTTGTTTCCCTATCAGTGTCGCATATTCATAGAACATTCGTACCAGAGTTTAACGACTGACGGCGCTACTAACTAAAAAAATATGTTTGATACCATCTCTCAAGCTACCCCTGTCAAAATTTCAGACAAATTCAATAGTCTTGTTTTAAAAAAAAAAAATTCAGTAAAAAAAACTTTTATACTATAATACTCACAGCATACGGACACGATTTGGAACCTGGAATGTGCGAACAATGCTGAAGCCGACAACACTTGCTCAAGTCTGTAGAGAGCTTC
>JANTOP010023138.1:0-12825 GCA_027564815.1 Symmerus nobilis | reverse complement strand
ATAAAAATAAAATAAAAATAAAATAAAAATAAAATAAAAATAAAATAAAAATAAAATAAAAATAAAATAAAATAAAAATAAATATGAAACGTCAACTTTTCAAAACAAAAGCTCCGGAAAAACTTGAAAGCTCAAAGAAAGCTTAAATTTCGGGACCTAATTTCTGACGTTTTAAAACCTATTTTCCAGGTAGATTAAGACGTCTTCAATTGAATTTTAAATGTTCCAAAATATATAATTTGAATTTGGATTCTATATTAAAACAAAAATAATTGTCTATTTCGTGCCCTTAATATAATCAAATGATTCTTTAAATTTAAGAAACTAAATATTTATCAACAATATTTTATTCAATTAATAATAATTACATTATATCGCATATTGGATTAAAATTTTGCATAATAAAATGTGAATGAATGAAATTCATAATTTTAAGTAATTAATTTAAGTGCCTTAAATGTGCGATCAATTCAACCAGTCCAAATAAGCTATGATTCTTCCTCCAAGCTAAATTAATTCATATTTTGCAAAAATGTAAATAATCGATAGACGATATTGACTATCTAAAATTGGAAAATAAATTAAATATTATGCAGAATTAAAATTATGAAATTAATTTCAATTTTACCGATGAAAATGTTATCAAACTTAATGGGAACATTTTGCCAACAGTAATTGCAATCGGTTTCTTTAATCTTTCCATGAAAATTATTACCAGAATCCGATATTTCTTCGATGGTACCAATTCCCAATTTGAATCATAAAGTTGAAATAAAAGTGATTCACTTTTCACAATAATATGATTTCCGACATAGCACGGAATAAAAATTTCCATAATTAGAGCAAAAGATATGCCAATTAAAGCGATATATTTTATTAAATCATCTGATGGTGATGCCTGTAAAATTACAATAAAATTAATTTTTTGAATTAGAATTTCATTAAATTCATACTTACAATACTTAAGCAATATGCCCCCGTACAAATTGATATACAACTGATAGCTAATTGTCCAGTAAAAGCTACGGAAAATAAATCTTCCAGCCTGCCTGTAAATTCTACAATATCTTGATGACATTTTATAATATCGATAAGTTTCTTTTTAATCTCTTGCTCCGAATTACTTCGACCCAAATTTTTAAGTCGTCCACCCAAAATTTCAATTTGGGTGACTATTATCCACATAATTGATGTTGGAAATGAATCGACCGTTAAGTAACCGACATTTGAAATGTAAAGCCCTAGAGCTTGATACGCCCATACAATGAAATAGTTAGTTCGGCTTGTATGCCAATCGATTGGATACCAAGCCGGAAATTGAAGTTTTGATGCAATTATTGAATTAATGCTTAGAAAAATTAGGGAACATACAGCAAATGCAAAATAAGAAAAATACATTTTCTTTAACAATTTCATGCGTTTCTGAAATAATTTCCGTTCCCAATCATCACCATCCCTTATATTTAATTTAAATTTCTTTACGATGTAATAAAGTTCCTGGATTTTCTTATTTCCATGTAGAAAATTACAATATTTAATAAATAGAACAAATAATGTTAACGTAATATACATGGAATCGGTGAAGTCGTCAATATTGTTCACAAAAAATAGTAAATGAATTAAGAAAAATAAAATATATGCAGATGAAAATAGAACGTTAAGTAGAACTGAATAAATGAAGTAGATTTTAGTATCTGTTCCACGATACCATAACCCCAGACCTCTCATCGCTATTATTATCCATCTAGCAAAGCTTATATCTTCTTCGGGTATGTCAATTATTTTAGTTGGCATGGCTTATCTCCGATTTCTAGTCTCTAGAATAACTACTATCTTATCGCGAATGTCCCTTTTATAGGCAGAATTTGTTATGGATTTGACCTTATGACTACTATTTTAACCCTAACTCAATCCACTTCCGTTCATTTTTTAATTATCGGTTTTTAAGGGAAATAGTCGTAATGAATATTAATATACTAGACGTACTATCTCCAAGAATATTATTCTAGGTACTTCTTCCAATATTAATTACGTTCCCCCTGTACCGTATCACGTTATTTTTGGTCTGGAAAAGAGTATATAAACAAAAGTAAATTCACCTAAAAATTTAATTGCTGTTGGTCCTCGGTGGGGACCAGAACTCCGTGTAATACTCTGACTACGGTTGACTAAATGCAAAGAGTTCTAACGGGCAAGATTGTCTCAAGTCATATTGCCTGTATAAGCAATAAGGGGCCAGATTGTCGGCTCAACCGGAAGCGAATATAGGAACATTGTTATCCTATACCGATAATGGATTTGAGTCGATAGCTACCTGGAAGCGAATACTAGCTGTTACTGGAACAATATTTTTTTTAAGTAAATAATAGTACTCTGACTGTGGTTGACTAAACGCAACGAATTCATAGATTTAAGAGAGTCTTAAGCCAAATTGCCAATAGAAGCGATAATGGGTAAGATTATTCGAAATCAATTTTCTATCTATTTTCTCATTAAAGATCTACGAAATGTTAAATTGTTAATCCGAAGCTTTTAATGAATTTAACATTAAAGATTTAATTTATATTTGAGATTTAAATTAATTCATTTTGATCTCATTTTTTACATTAAATTAATTTTTGTTTATAGAATTTTTGGAAATTTTATAAAAATCCCTCCAACAAATCTCCAAATCATTCCGATATTTCTATTTCTCATCTACATGGATAATTGTATATCAAATCGCTCTATAATCAGTAAATGCATCCTATTCTACTCATTTTCTACGAGATTAATTTCAGGTTATTAATCTTCGTTAAGAAACCTTCCAAATTAAACGCTGGGGTATTGCTGGGTATCTATTGATAGATATACTTTCCAGTAATTTCAAAGCCCTAAAATCTAACCTATTATACATTTCCCTGTGCAAGAAACTGTATATTTGAACAGATAATAAACACCTGGTGCATAAGTGCACACATGGATTCGTTTCGGAACAATTCGGAAACTTTGGTTTAATTGAACGCCCGCAAACCTGAACTCGTCCTTCATTTGAATATTAGAGGCTGGTAATTTAGCTGTACGACTAGCTTTTATTTCGTATAAGTCTCTCAGATTACTCAATAAATTCCCTGATAAGCTCGGTAAAAACTTAAAAGCTCAATGAAAGCTTCTGTTTCTAGAAAAAATTTAATACGTTTATAATCTATTTTCCATTCAAACAATTTTATGTATAAACAAAATTTAGAATTTTCCCTAACAAAAGCTGACTTAACAACTGAACAGCTTGCTGAAAACTTTTAATTAAAATTAATGTCAGTATTTTTGAAATCCATTTTATTTGCGATTATTTAAATTGGATTGAAATTTGAAATTTTTATTGAAAAGCTCGGTAAAAACTTAAAAGCTCAATAAAAGCTTTTGATTCTAGATACAATTTTACACGCTTGAAATCTGTTTTCCATGTAAACCATTTCATGTTAACGACATTTAGAATACAATATTACTCAACAAAAGCTTTCTAAACAACAGAAGAGCATGGTGAAAGCTTTTAATTAAAATTAAAGTTTTTATTTTTGAAATCCACTTTCTATCCGATTAATAAAATTTGAATCAAATTTTAAATTTTCATTGAAAGCTCGGTGAAAACTTAAAAGCACTATAAAAGCTTTGGTTTCTAGATAAAATTTTATACATTTGCAATATGTTTTCCATCTAAACAATTTCATGTTGAGAACATTTAAAATTTTCTCTACCAAAAGCTTTCTAAACAGTAGGAAAGCTTTCCGAAAGCTTTTAATTAAAATTTTAGTTTGTATTTTTGAAATCTTTTAATTAATAGATCTTAAATCTGAAAATAGGGAATTTTTTCATAACATTTATTTAACAAAACCTTCTCGCGAATGAGTTGAATTTTATTTATTATATAAAAAAATTCAAATTATTTAGACTGATTTTTAATCGGGATTCATGATCCAGGGCATCCATAGTTACTAAGGATACAGTTCTCCTAAAAGTAGAATTAGATTAGATTTGGTACATCTAACGGTAAGGTCCCTATCCCAGATTTTTACCAAAATTTCACCATTAATTTCACGTTTTTAAAATATTTAAGATTCAATTTGTTATGTGCGACACCAAAACTGTCCGATGCAAGAAATCAATAAATAAATATTCAAATAATTTCGAAATTTTCCTGGAAAAAAAATTAAAAGCTTCGGAGGCTGAGCGAAAGCTTAAAATTAATATTTTATTTTATATGACTTCGAATCCAATTTTTATCCGATTTATTAAATTTAAGTTAAGTAAAATTTTGTTTGACCCAAAAGCTTTCGGAATGAGCTATAAGCTCAAAGAAAGCTTTAAGTTTCGAACCTAAATTTTTACGTTTTACAATCTATTTGTTATCCAGATTACAGTCCTATAACCAAATCTGAAATTTTCCCAAAAATAACTAACTTCAAAAGCTTCGAAAGCTCATCAAAAGCTTAAAATTAAAATTTCATTTTAAATGATTTGTAATGCAATTTTTTCCAATTCATTAAATTTAAATGAAATTTGAATTTTTGGTTGAAAGCTTTCCATAAAAGCTATAAGCTCAAAGAAAGCTTTAAGTTTCGAACCTAATTTTTAACGTGTTCAAATCTATTTTTTATTCACATTGCCATCCTTTAACCAAATTTCAAATTTTTCCAAGAAACAACTTCAAAAGCTTCGTAAGCTCACCGAACGCGTCAAATTAAAATTTTATTTTATCATATAGTATAATTTGAAATCCAATTTTATTCGATTTATTAAATTTAAGTTAAATATAAATTTTTGACCAAAAGCTTTCCATTTTAAAAATTGAATCAATAATTGAAAAAGAAATTTTTTCCAGTAACTAAGTACCCGTATTAATCTGATTAGAAATAGTAAATTAAATAATTAAAATAAGGGTTTTTCTGATTGATAATCTAAGTAATATTGTATAAGGAAAATATAAAAGAGAATTGCGATCAAAGCTTGGATTAACTGCGGTATAATTACAAGCTATAGTTGACGTTGATTTAACATTCAATTTTATTACTCTTTAATTAAAAAATCAATTCTTATGACCGTCAACTATCAACTCACATCAGAATATCTAAATATTTAAATTAAAGAAAAAAGCTTAAAATTACAGGGAATTGATAAATTAATTGTTTAAAATCACACGTATCCCAACGATTCATATCCAAGATAGGGAGTACCAAACATAATAAATCCTTTAACAATCTAATATTTTTTTGGCAAGAAAATGTATATAAAATTGAATGAAAATTATGAAAATCCACAAAACAAAACCTTCATCCAAAAACTTATAATTAAAAATCGTTTTTTATTGAAGAAGAAAGAAAAACATTATATCCCCAGATCTTCCTTGAAAATGAATCATTAATTTCAAACCGTTTTTCTTGAAATTTTCCAAACATTTTCCAACCTCATCTGAAAGCATTAAAAGAAAAAACAATATGAAAATTATCGTTTAAATTAAAATTATTATATTACGTGAGAGCTTAATAATTTCTAAGTTTAAGAATACAAAAAGAAAAACTCTCCCATCGAGCAAATGAAAATGTGATAATATTATCATTCCGAGATCATTTTCCTCCAGTTCCTTCTGATGGGCTATTCCTCCGTTATACTAGGGATAAGTTATGTTATCTGACGACGGGAAAAACTAGGGTGATTAAGTATGTTCTGTCTTTTTTGGGGGTGTGGGGTATGGAAATAAGGACGATTGTAATTTGGGGACATGTAGGAAGTGAAAGAAAAGAACATTACTATCAAGTCAGGTATATTACATGGAAGATATAAAATTAAATGGGGTTTGTTGGAGGTGATAATATGTCAAGGTGGAAAATAGATAAGCCAAAATTTATATTATTTCTACGAGGTATATGTTACACATATCACTTTACCCTCTTGATACGGGTAAATTTCAAACTTTTTTGTAGAGATAATTCTCCTAAAATCTTCTGGAACCGAAAGGGTTAATTTTAAAGCATAAATATTAACTTAGAATATTTAACACAAATAAATGCGTTTTTACTTCATCGGTTAAACCGAAAATCCGTATCTTTTGTCATTCAACGAACTAGCAGTTTTTCCGGGTTGATATCATTAATTTTAATTTCGTACATTAAAAATCCAGGATTCTTCCCATACACCGTAAAAGAAAGTATCTCAACCATATATGAGAAATCTTATAAAACCCAATTAAATGTATTGTTTAGGGAAAGCAGGAAAATTTTGTTATTGATACATGGTAGAAAGGAGTAGTGGATATTAGGAAGATCAGAAAGATCAACAACCAAATAAAAACACCACACGACAAGATTTCCTATTACCCAGAACACACATATCCTTTTCATCGTTGTTGTCGTCGTCGTCCTATATATTTTCATAACTCATTGTCAAACAAAAGTTTGTAATTACTTATGCGGAAGTGGTTGAAGAGGGGTGGATAAAAAGTTTATTAATGGTACATTTGTTAGAGAACTTTGAACACATAACAGAACACACCTTCCAGAAATCTAAGGTGTTATTTCAAACGATAAACCCGCTTTTAATCTCTAGTCAATCAATAATAAAATTGTATACAGGAATTACAGTCATTTCATGGTGGAAAATTTCACATCCCGATTATTTGTAATTTGATTCAAATTTGATTAATCGGATAGAAAATAGATTCCAAAAATATCAACAATTATTTTAATCAAAAGCTTTCAGTAAGATATAATTAAATATTATTAATATAAAATCGTTCGGATGGAAAATAGATTTCAAGCGTGTAAAATCATATTTGGAATCAAAAGCTTTTATTGAGCTTTTAAGTTGTGACCGAACTTTTCAAGAAATATTTAAATATTATTCAAGTTTTATAAAACAGATTTAAAATAAATTTCAAAAATACAAATTTTAATTTTAATTAAAAGCTTTCAGTAAGCTTTTCTATTGTGTAGAAAGCTCTTGTTAGAGAAAATTCTGAATGTTACTAACATAAAACGATTGCATGGAAAGTAGATTTAAAAACGTACAGAATTATATCTAAAACTTTAAGCTTCCATTGAGCTTTTAAGTTTCGGCGAGCTTTTCAATGAAAATTTAAAATTTAATTCAAATTGAATTATTTGGGTAGAAAATAAATTCCTAATATAACAACTTTCATTTTTATTAAAAGCTTTCAGTAAGCTTTTCCATTGTTCGGAAAGCTTCTATTTAGGAACATTCTAAATCTTAATAAGATAAATTCGTTGAGATGGAAAATCGATTTCAAGCATATAAAATCATATCTAGAATCAAAAGCTTTAATTAAGCTTTTAAATTTTCGCAGAGCTTTCGCGGGAAAAAATTTTTATTTGATTCAAATTTAATTATTCCGATAGAAAATAAATTCCTAATATACCAACTTTCATTTTTATAAAAAGCTTTCAGTAAGCTTTTCCATTTTTCGGAAAGCTTTTGTTAAGGAACATTCTAAATATTAACAAGATAAAATCGTTGGGATGGAAAATCGATTTCAAGCATATAGAATCATATCTAGAATCAAAAGCTTTTATTAAGCTTATAAATTCTCGCAGAGATTTCCCGGCAAAAATTTTAAATTTGATACAAATTTAATTAATCGGATAGAAAATAGATTCCTAATATACCAACTTTCATTTTATTTAAAAGCTTTCAGTAAGCTTTTCCATTGTTCAGAGAGCTTTTGTTATGGAACAATCTAAATGTTATTAATATAAATTCGTTTGGATAGAAAATCGATTTCAAACGTATAAAATCTTGTCTAGAATCAGAAGCTTTTAAAATTTCGTAGAGCTTTTCCGGAAAAAAACTTAAATTTGATTTAAATTTAATAAATCAGATAAAAAATAGATTTAAAAAACACCAACTTTAATTTTAATTAAAAGCTTTCAGCAAGTTTTCCAATGTAAGTCATTTCTAATCCCGTTTAGAATAAGAAAGGAACTGATCTGGAAATGACTATTATACTGACATAATATAAATATATAATTATCGTATACACCAACTAATTCCTTTCCTTTCGTTCTGTTGTTCTTCGAATTATCGTCACCCCAAAGGATAAGACAGTTAAATGATATATTCCCTATTTAAATATAGTGATATGTATGCAAAAAGGCTTCGATCCCATTTGTTTAAATGAGAAATGTGATTAAATTTCCCAAAAAAAAAAAAAAAACAGTAGCTACATGATATAAAATCTTAACACTCCCGAATGCTAACTATTGTCATAGATATACATCGTAATGTATGATTTCTGCTCATCTGGAGAAATTGTATCTTCTATCTTCCGCAAATATTTTGTCATCGTAGTGATGTATAACCAACCCCATATATGATTAAATTTAATTGAGTTACGAGTTAAAAGCATTTTACATAACGATTAAAGTTTCATGTGGAAGTACCCTTGCGGATATCCAGGACTAAATATCAAAGATGGGATGAATATGTAGCAACCTCGGTTTTATAATTTGCCATTTGCTATTTGAAACCATGTCCCCACGTCTTGTTGTTATTTTCGTTCGTTAATTGAACTAATTTTGATTTAAGAGGTAAATAGTTTTAATTAAATTTATTTTATCTTGATACTTTCGATAATTAGTGTACCGTAATAATTTTATTCTATATACTTTCACCTATTTTCTGTCATAAGGATTTGGTAGAATTTATCTGAATCATTTGATTATCTTTTTCATTTTTTTGCTCCTTTTTTACTATAATTTTAAAATTGGGATATTTTTTTACAAGAAATATCTTGATTTGGCTGACTTTGTTTTTCCGGAATACTTGAGGAGGTAAACCTAATACTAATTTCAGGATTTTGAAAAAAAAATGGTTCTAGCGACTTACAAACTTTTAAAAATGCTGAATTTTCTTTAGGAATATTCAGTTAATTTTTGTTCTTTAAAAAAAAAAAAATCGCTAAACTTGAGTGTAAATTTCTTTCTTAAGGGTCAGTTCCCAATCTTTTTTCCAAAAAATCAATTTTTCAAAAACTGCAGATTCTTGTAGTAAAACAAATGGATAAGCGATAAATCGCGATTTCCTCAAAACTACGTTTCTCAAGCTGACGGTCAACTTAAAAAAAACTTGTGGACCTATTTAACTGAAATATTTATGGCATATTCTACACATGTGTACCTATCTTGGGAACCAGGATTATGATTGTGTATTAATATTTAATCCATTTTTTAATTTTTTTAATCGATATAAGTTTAAAAAATAGGTCGTAAATTGTAAATGCCCGTCATTTTGTTTCTTTTAACCGTGGATGTGGATATTTTTGGTACGGGCCAAACCAAAAATATCCGCATCCACGGAAGCCACAAGTTTCCTCTTCAATAACTTATTTGGATTTTATTTTTTAGAAGCTCCAAAGTTGAGTTATCGTGTTCGCCAAATTCAATTAGTTGCAATTTCAGGCAATACCAGCTAAATTGCCCATTAAAAAAAACATGTGCGCTTAGACCACACTGCTGAAGTGAAACTTCATTTGGACAATATAATTAAATTCGTGTTTCGTTTTTGGGTCGAAATGGATTTTGGTAAGAAAAAAATTCTCCGTCACCCTCTAAGAGAGAGACATTTTTTGGGTTCGAATGTTTTTTGGGCCACCCTGTAAGAGAGAAATAAAATTTTGAGTTAGAAATCTCTTCTTTCATGTATAAAAAATTGAAAGTGATAAAATGAATCCTTCTATGGAAAAAAAATGTTTGAAAAAAGTCTTCGAAATTGGTAACTGACCCCTTAATATTCGATGATAATAATCCAATTTGGTTATTTTTCCTTTGATAAAAATTTTTAAATAAACGAAAATTGGTTCGATTGTGTTGAAAGTTTTTTCTGGGATACTTGATGGGGTGTACATAAAATTAATTTCAGGATTTTACAAAAAAAAAACTGTCTGAATAAGGGACGAGCTTTCAAAAAATACATGATATCCATTTACTTTACTCTTTCTCAACCAAAATTTCTAAATGATAATTTCTATAAAAAAAACTCTCTCGATTTGGTTGAACAATATTTTTTCGGAATCCTCGATGAGGTAAACTTAAAAGTATTTTTAGGATTTTGAAAAAAAAAATTGTCTGAACGAGTTAAGAGCTTTTAAAAAATCCGTGCATTTCCTTAAATTTTAGCTCTTTTCTGGATCAAATTTTCAGGCAGTCAGTCAGTCCAAATTTTTATGATCAAGCTCCAAAAGACCATTATCGAATTCGGTCAATGAGTCCGACACGCCAATTTATTTCCTTTTCTTTTCACCCAAGGCACCGACCCTGTGGCTGCCCAAAAGCGTAAGTTCGGTTATATATTTCTTTTTCCAAGGAAAAGTTTCCTTGGGGGTAATTATTTATTTAATTATATTTAAACTGACATATTGAATACGTGATTTTTTCTAATCAGGATTCATTTTTGTAGGAAGGATATTTTTTAAACTGAAATAAATTCTCAAATGGAGAATTACACTTATTGGGATTTTTTTGTGAGATTTTTTTACAGTCAATTATTTAAGGTCGGTTTAATAGAAAATCTTTATTTGAATTTTTAAATTCAAATTCTGAAGCCCCCTTGATATGGCTTATATAAACTTGTCTCTGGAGCCTTCAATTTAATTGATCGGAACGTATTCTGATGAATATATTTAATTTGTAGGTGTAAAAATAGCTTACAATTCAAAGGCTAGTATCTAGTATCAGATATTAGTAGCTTCCCTTATAAATAAATTGAATAATAATCAATGGATTTGAATTATATGTCAACTTGTAGCTTGTAATTACTACTATACTTAATCCAAGCCTTGACCGTATGTCCTTAAAATTATTATTGGTAAAATTGACAGTAGTAATCAAGAAGGAAAAAAAATATCTTTATTTGCAAGTTACTATCTATATTCAGGTAATTATGTGCTCTTATTTAAGATTTTACAATATATTTTTTTTATAATTTAAATTGTCTAATTTCTTGAAGATTTGAATTTTTAAATTTTCTCGGTTTATGATTGTAACTTCCAGAATTTAGAGGTTCAAAATTATACCATTAAAATAAAATTTAAATTTTTCGGATATTGAAAGAAAATATTTTTTATTGATCAAAATTTCAGCACATTCAATTGTGCAATTAAATATCAAATTTTGATTAATGAAATTAATACCTAATTTTCAAATTCTAGCCCTAAAATTTTAATATCGATTTCCTGACATTCCATCCAGCGATAAATTTATTTCTTCTTCTGGTTCGTTCTAGAATTTGTTGTTCTCTTGAATACAAGATGTTGGTAAAATAAGTAGTAGATGTTGGTTAGTAAGTACCTATATTAATATTCTTGGAGATAGTTCGTCTAAGTATATTAATATGCATATGCTCGGTTTCACTCAGCTACCTATAATTTATAAAATTAACTTAAATAAATAGCATTGAGTTAGGGTAACGATAGTAGCGATGTTAAAATTCATAACAAATTTCGCCTATAAAAGAATCTTGAACTTTAAAATGTTAGTCATTTTAAAAAATAAAGTCGAAGAATAGCAATGGCAACCAGATTAATTGATATACCCGAGAAAGATATTAGCTTCATACGATGGATAATAATTGTTTTAAGAATTCTTGGGCTATGGTATCGTGGAACAGATACTAAAATCTACATCATTTACTCAGTGTTCCTTAACATCGTATTTTCTCTTGCTTATGAATTTTTTCTTTTAATTTATTTGGTATTCTATGTGGAAAATGTTGAGGATTTAACCGATTCCATGTACTTTACATTAACATTATTTGTTCTATTAATTAAATACAATAATTATCTATTTCGAAATAAGAAAATCCAGGAACTTTATGATGATGTAAAGAAGTTTAAATTAAATATAAACGATGGTGATGATTGGGAAAGGAAATTATTTCAGAAATGGATGAAATCGTTGGAAAAAATTGCTTCATATTTTATTACTATTTCCTTATCTTCTGGAATATTTTTAAGCTTTAGTTCCTTACTGGCTTCGGAACTGATATTTCCAGGATGGTATCCAATAGATTGGCACAAGAATCGAATAAACTATTATGGTTTATGGGCATATCAAGTTGTAGGAGGTTTCATTTCAAATTTCGGCCTCCTTACCGTAGATTTATATCCAACATCAATTATGTGGGTCATAGTCACCCAAATTGAAATTTTAGGTGGTCGACTTAAAAATTTGGGTCGATGTAGGTCAGATGAAGAGAGTAGAAAAAGGCTTATCGATATTATAAAATGTCATCAGAATATCGTTGAATTTATAGGCAATTTGGAAGATTTATTTTCAGTAGCATTTTTTGGACAAATAGCTACCAGTTGTATATCAATTTGTACATCGGTCTACTGTTTAAGCATTGTAAGCATGATTTCTTATAAAATTCTAAATCAATTAATAATTTCATTGGATGCTCACAGGTATCCCCATCAGATGATTTAATTAAATACAACGCTTTCCTTCTTGTATCTTTCACTCTAATTATGCAAATTCTTATTCCGTGCTATGTCGGAAATCACATTATTGCGAGAAGTGAATCGCTTTTATTTCAACTTTATGATTCAAATTGGGAATTGGCACCATCGAGAAAATATCGGATTCTGGTAATAATTTTCATGGAAAGATTAAAGAAACCGATTGCAATTACTGTTGGCAAAATGTGCCCATTAAGTTTGATGACATTTTCATCGGTAAAATTGAAATTAATTTCTTAATTTTAATTCTGCATAATATTTAATTTATTTTCTAATTTTAGATAGTGAATATCGTCTATCGATTATTTACATTTTTACAAAAT
>JANTOP010023127.1:0-12825 GCA_027564815.1 Symmerus nobilis | reverse complement strand
ACATACAAAATCTGATCTACTTCATTTTGCTTAAATATAACTGTTATTTGAACTTAGATTTCTTTCGAAATGTGTCTTTATGGTATTGCATAGCCAGTATATTATAATGTAATATTGGGTTTATTATTACTAAAAATTGGATAAAGCAAATATAACTTTTTCTGTCTAGCTTAAGCGATGTTGCTAATGTTTTGCACAATACTGTATATAGATTATGCATTTGTGCAAAGTGCATACAATTTAAAAATATTTACAGACATTATTATGATCTCTTTGCATTATCAATTTACTATTTTAGTTTAATAACATTATGTAAATATATCTGCTTATCTGATGTTATATAAGACATTTTATTTTTACATAATAACGTGTCACGGTTATATTTTTCATTATAAAGTCAAATTAGCTATTTATATTTATCCATATAAATATTAAATAAATATAAAAACTGGCAAACAAAGTTTATGTTGAGGCAGGGTGATTCCAATCTAATGTTGGTTTAATTGATTCGATTGTATTAAAAATTAAATTAATAGATATCCATTCTTTTTAAATTGTAAATCTTTATCATACGAATAGTTACAGTAGTAGCTCTATATATTTTCGTTTTCGAGGCATTCCAAATATAGTCGACTAAACTGGGTATGGAGAGGAGGGGGGACGAGTTCTGATATACTCAAAATTCTGAAAACGTCGATAATAAATATCAAAAACTTTGATTAAACACGGAAATAACATAAATAAGCTCAAGAAAAATTATATTCAGAAATTCATCAATATATGACATTAAAGGTAATATAATTTCTAAAAAAGGATTATTTATGACTATTTATGACTAGTGTCTTCGAGTTTCACGAATTTGTTACAAATTTCTGCCTTAATCAATAATTCAAATCAAATAATTACTCGTCACAAATCACAAATATAAACTTGAAACAATAAGGATTTTAAATTATGAAATTTACACTATTATTAATTAGAATCGAATTAAATTTATTCGGTCAATTCCATGCCGACCATCAGATTACATAAATATTTTTTTGTCGATCCATGATTTAATTTTCACGACTAGTAGGCTCCTGGTCTTAAATAGCATAAACATGCTAATAAATGGTTCAAATAGCTAATGAGGCCGGGTTTTTGAATTATTTAAAACTTATTAAAAATGTAGATAAACAGTCAGAGATAAAATTATGAAATAGAAATGCACCAAAATGGTCGGAGATCAAATTTTGGAAATTTAATGAAATTCCGCAACACTTAATATTTAAAATATTTAAAAATTGGCCGATTTTAGCTATCTGCCAATTAACTATCACAGAATTAATAAAGCTAGTTGATGGCTAGTTGATGGCGGGAGTTATTTTCTTTTCATTCTCATTATAAGTATACAATGAAATAACTGCTGGAACTGGTTAGTTAAATCTAATTTAAATTATGGATTCAAGTGGTGATTATGATACTTCAAGCTTTAGCGAAATTTTCATTTGCGATTTTCCTCCGTGATTTATTAATATTTAGGACGAATCATTAAAAGTGATTTTTTTTACTCAATGTTTTGCGCTTTATTGCCGGAACCAATATGCCGCATTAAAAAAGATGAGATGTAATTTAGTATTGTCCCTTATTTTTTGACTGGCACAGTAAATTTGAAAGTCCTTTGAGGAGATCACTTACATTTGAATATGGATATTTTGGGTTCGAAATCGATGTGTTACACAAATTATTATCGATAATTATAATCGTTTGTGTCAGGGATTATTGATAGAAAATCATCATTAAGTTAAATTTTAAACTCATTAATATTTAGCCATCAGTAACATAAATTATGATTTAGACATCAAAATATTCGAACTATCAATTATTAAATAAAAAATTTTCACGATTGATAGTTTCTTCCATGTTCATTACTTCTTTAATTACAATTATTTTCTTTAATATTCAATATCTTGTGCGACCCTGTTTTATTTAAGTGTGACACCTTTATGTGCATTAGCGTATTAGGTATTATAATACTTTTTTATGTTATTTACTCAACTTTTTTTTTATTAATTTTAAAAAAAAATTATTGCATACTAATATATTTATTATAATCATACAACAAGCTTTTTTCCATTTTATATACTGTTTTATATTCAAACAATATAGTGTCTGTTTTTCTAAAGAACTGAAACTAATTTATTGTTATATTTGCATTCAAATTTCTTTTATTTGACTATAATATAAATCAAAATTTTTGATACAAAAAATTGACAATCTAACTTTTTCACGTCTTGATATTCAATTATAAGTGTTTTTTTTTAAATTGACGATTATTAAATTTAATTGGTTTTTTTCAAGTGGTAGGTGAACCATTATTTTTATACTTACCGCAAATAATTGATTTTGAATGCCGGAATATAATAATAATTTAGTTGAAGTTATAATTTTGATCGATATTTTATTTTTTTGTAGTGAATAATATTTTTAATAAATAATTTTTAAGTAGATTGCATCAGTTTCCTTCCTTATTGTCACTTTGTATTATTTATTAACGAAGAAATTAAAAAAAATTATGGTAATATACAAATCAACTTGCAGTAATTGTATTTACATGCAATAAAATTGGTATTAGGTTTTTACTGTTTGTTTATTTTAAGGGGGTCACTTCCTCCTGCTTAAAATGTTTACTTTGGAGGTAAGAACATGTGTACAAAATTTCAGAGAAATCGGTCCAGTAGTTTCCTAGAAAAAGGTACATGAAAATCGGGTATTTTGTATGGAAAATGGTTGAGGAAGTGACCCCCTTAAAAGTGCATTTACTTGCGTAAATTTAATCTATATCTGTATCTCTCCTGTTACAATGTACGTTACGCTACGGGTAAACCCCTGTAATATTATTGTCTAATAATATAAAATCAGTATATTATAGAATTTATTTCGTAATCTTTCTGTTACTTTTTTCGATGCCATGTCCGATCAATAATAATATAATTGGTTGAAGTGAAATTCCCCACATTTACAAAGTCCGTCTATATATATATCCATACTACTTACCTCATATACCATTACGATGGACGCTAAATAATTTAAAAAATCTATTCCAAATACTTGAATATATAATTCGACTTACTCCAAGCATACATTATTTTAATCTGAATTTATATAATACTAAAATTATAATATTAATGCATAAAATTATAAATACCGAATATTAAAAATGGCATTGAAATAAATAAAATAAATATACTGGAGTCGCATTGAGAATGATTACAAATTTAAAAATATGTAGATCATTCAAGATAATAATAATTCAAGATAATTATAGTTATTAATTATTTTGTATGTTCGTGGTGGCCTGTCGTCCATCCGGTTTTGATTAAATCTTGTTAAATTTAATTCTTTAAAAACTTAATTTTATTAGATATTTCTTTTATCAAATAGAATAAAATCAAAATATATTTTGTTCAGCGGCGTGTAGTCACTCATCCATGAGGTGTGCAGCTTTTTATGCCTTAACAAAATGTTGCCATCTTTATAAAATTCATTGAATATTGATATCTATCTATCTGTGGTTGTTAACTAAAATTGGGGTTGCCGCCCGCAAATTCCGTCTAAGACTTAGCTAAGAAAATGTTAATAAATGAAAATAAAATTGATCGATTTTTTATCGAAATTTTCGTAATTTCTAAGTAGAAATGTTTTCCAAAATTTTCTAATCTAACGATGGGAAAATAAGTCTAAGTTATTTACAAACAGTTTTTATTAAAACAATTTTTTTCAAAAAATTAACCGTTTTCTTCGTTTTTCTTATAAAAAAATATCGAAGCAAAGCCATCGATTTTATAAAATTTTTCTGACTGTCTTGTGGAAAACTTTAATTTCCCGGAAATTTTCTTTGGAAACAGAAAAATCTGATTACGAGGAAATAAACTAAAGGATCGAGTGAAGAAATTGTGGAACAAACTTTTTCATTCAATTCATCCTCTGATTTTTTGGGGGTCGATACAAGGTGCACAATGTAAAATTGACACTTTTAGGAAATAGTCATAAATTACCCGGGAAATTCAAATTTGGTAATTTGAAAACGTATCCAAATAGGGGATAATCAGCTTGATCTGTCAAAGCTTCTATCCCTCCTCCCCTCCCCTATTTATATTAAATTGGATTATATTATTTATTTAACCGTTTCTACATAATTTATTCCCAGAAAATCTAATTGAAATAGGTGAAAGAACTAGAATACCGCATTAAGGGATTACCTTATATTTTTACATATCCAAATTTTAATTTCGATTACCTATGCAGCCTTAACTCTACGCTCATACGACTCTGTCAATGCCTAATGTATCGGCATTAAAATAAAATAGTTCTTGTGCCTCTTTAATATATATTCGAATGCATCTTGATTTCCTTAATTCTGTCCAGGGTTGCCGTGACCAGCAAGTGCTTTTATAGTCGTCAGTTAAATGAATTTGATAGTTTCCAAATGGATGAGTTAGATAGATTTGATATACGATTTAAAGTCCGTCCTTAAAACCTTAAAGTCCGCAAAATCTCGGGCAAAGCTGGATAAATGTCGGAGAAATGTGTGTAATAACTTTCTAGGAAAAGGGGGTAAAAAAGTTGAGAAAACGTGAATGAAAAGTCGACATAATGAAATGTTGGAATAAATTCTGATAAATTTCGGTAAGATGCGAGAAATGTCAGGAGAAATTTAAGAAATTTCAAGAAAATGTCGGGAAAAAGTCAATCCAAATAGGGGAAAATTGGGGCAAGTGCAATTTCTAGAAAAATTCCGATAAATTGGAGAAAATCGGGAAAAGTATAGAAGTAGGGACTAGTTATGCGTCTAATTTCCTATCGTTTTTACAGATTTCTTATTGCTTTTGACTGTTTTAACAAAAGACATATATTCTGCGGATTTCTATCGATATAAGATACGGGAAAGTCGAAAAAAATTCGGTAAAAAGTCTGGAAGAAGTCGAAAAATATAAGAGCAAATTTAGGAATGCTAGTACAACACAGAAAATTATTTTTTATTGAATTATTTGATAAATTTCGAAATGGAAACATCTATAGAGGAAGATCTAAATGATTTATGAGGTGTGCTCTGCGCCTTCTGCGCATTAGACAGCACGCCACTGATTTTGTTGCAACTACTGTGTAGCGTGCAGGTTTTTTAAGATATGATAATTTCAAGAGTTTTAGAGGGTCAACAATTATTTAATTTTTTATTGAATTAGCAGAGTGAAACACTGACAAATCTTGTCGCAATTTTCTTAATTATTGACGTACAGGTGCGATAGAATATTAATCATTGATGGAAGATAATTCTTTTGCAATTTGTCATAAAATGTCTCCCTTAATTTGCAATTCCCTCTATTTTGCATTTTTATTTCATTTATACCAGCGCTACGGTTAATAATAGACACCAATTTTGTACTAAATCAACTTTTATGATATTTAGTTACATTTTATCCCAATACAAAAATCTTGAATACTTAATATTGTCCCATAAATAACGTAACAACAAAATTATAAGAAATATTGTTGTATGATGCCTCGTTTAAGTAATAAAAATGAAAAACTTTTCAATTTCACTTTCATTTCATATAAAAGAAGAAATAAAAAAAAAATAAATAAATAAATAATATAACTTGCTGATGAAGACGGCAATATTTACGTATATGACAGGGTGTTCTAACTTGAGAGATTTTTTTTATTTCAGCTAAGCCTTGTTTGTTTTAATACTGTCAAACAACGTAAATAATTTAAGTTTGATGTTAATTTTATTTTAAATTAATTCAATTCAATCCAATTTTAATACGAATTGAATTAGATATTAGAGTAAAGAAATTAAAGTAAATTAAAATTAGAATTCACCCCATTGCCTCTACGACCTATAAATTCCGATCACCTTGTATTGTTTATACTTAAGAATATCATAATGTATGAAGTGTTTGCCTGTTTTAAACCAGATATGTGAGTTCCCATAACTTTTATTCTCGAACCGATCAAATTCATAGATCAAATGGATATAAAATAGATTTGTATTATAAAATATACCAGACTGAATAAATTTTGTTGGCGTTTTTATTTTTCAATTCCAACTGGTTTTTGGTCTCCCAATTTTCCTACTAATATATTCGCCGAAATTGAGACAAAATTTAATGCCAAAAAATGTATTCGAGTTTTATGCAGGAACTTATTCAATGATTTTAAATCCCACTATATTTAGCTTTTCGCTTGATATATACACCCCGTCATATAACACAGGGCCATTATTGTTATAATATATGATTATGGGTTTCAACCCCGAATAGAACGGATTGGGAAAAATATGGGTTCTATTATCCATTTCATGCGACGCGGCAATCGTTTATATAGCCCATTTGCCTATCTATTGTCGATATTAGTTTTATATGGAAAATTTTTCCGATTTTCCAGATTATTTTATGGAGTTAAATGGTTTGAAATCATATATACGATTATAAATTATAACAAGTTTTTATGATTGTTTAATAGATATTATAGATTTTTTTTTCTTCTCATTCTATATGCTGCTCTCATACAGATTGATGGCTTTTCCAGGATCAATTGGTTTTAAGAGGTTATTCGATATATTTTAGTTTTGTTTAACTTTCGGTTTAGAAATATTATGTATTTATTTGGCTCGAAGAATCGATAAAAATTATTGTAGTAAATTTGATACTTATTTGAAACCATTTTTGTTTTCTTTTTAAAATATTGCAAATTTGGTTATACATTTGATTTGTTGAATTGGTTTCATTTAGAATACTCGTAGTATCGAACTAAGGAAATATCTTTTAAATATTTCCGATTTGTATTTCAGATGTGTAGCCCCCATAGCACTTGAGATAAGCTGCAATAATTTATATTAACATTTCTATATTGAAATAAATAACTATGAGTTATTGTATAGATAAACCATTCGAAATCGAATTTCCTTCATATATTTATTTTCATCATATATTTCATTCGAACCTACTTCCATATTTTCGGGGTTTTTTTTTGCACAAATATTTTTATTTATTGGATTCTTTAAATTTAACCGTATCATGGTTCATTACCGCAAATTATTGTCAATTCGAATAATTGTAAAGTAACATAATTAAAAGAGTTTTCAATATTCACGTTAACGTTATAACCTTTGAGTATAAAAATATCAAGTTAATGGCGCCCTTAAATAGTGGATGAGTCACGGGTCGTGAATAATTGTAATAATCAATGGAAGCACTATTAAAATGAATTATTGTTGGGGACTAAGGTCATGATTCATTTTTCTTATCTTCATTAAAATCATTAATGATTAGTCTTGTGAGTTATTCATTGATTGGCATGGCGTTATGAAGTTGTGTTTATTGGTATGCTTTATTGATAGGTTTAGACGAGAGATTATTATTTTTTTCTGTTTTATTAGCCATTCTTTCCTATAATCATTCTTTCCGTTTTTTAACTTTTTGTTACCTTGTTGGAGTATTATACTCGCATAATTTTCAATCGCGTGGTTATGAAATGGTGGTCACGTGGTATCGCGTGGTCAAACAGAAATAAATATTTAATTTTGTATTTTTATTTATTATTTTCATTTTATTATGATTGAAAACGTTTATAATTAGCTTAGTTGTTGCTCCTCTGTCTCCCCCGTCTCCCCACACCGATAGACCAATCTTCTCATGTCAAATGTAATGCATCATATTACAAGGGATCTTCCATATCAGAAGATTCTAGTGTAATTCAGGTTCCTTTTCCATGGTATTTGAATTTTTAAGACCAATGACACGTAAGAACAGTTTAAATTAAGAATTGGAAAAGTGCAAAATTCCGTTCTAATTTTTGTTCTTTTTCGGCCTAATATCTCTATAGCAGTCGTCGAGGAAGCCAGAGCAGAAGGAGAGGAGTGGAACGAAGTGAAGGCTCTGGCGCAGAACAGATTAAGATGGGGGAGATTTGTTGATGCCTTATGTTCCCATGAAGAATAAAAGACGAGATGATGATCTCTATAGCAGTGGCGTGCAGTCTAAGAAACATCTGAAATATCGACCAAATCGTAATCAATTTTTATTGCTAACTGAAATTATTTTATTTAATAACTTTATCAATAACACAGGTCAACGCGAGTTTTGAGTCTGGGTTCTAGATGCCATAATCTTATTTTTTCTATGTAACTAATTAAAGGAAAAATAGTTCTATTAGATAAAGTTTGCTTTTGTAGAAACCAGAACGATATTTCGGATTATAAGAAAAATTACCTATTGTCTTATTTTTCTATGTATAGAATTAGAATTTATTTATTTAAATATAAACTCAAAAAAATTTTTATATTTTGTTGACTTGTGTAATCATCAAGCTTATCCAAAGCATTTAATTAAAATATAATATTATTTTATTCATTAAGCATACATTTATTCTGTAAGTTAAAAGCTTTGTGGAAAATTTAAATTTCTGCCGAAGTTTTTTGGGGAAAATTTAAAATTTCATGAAAGGACCGATATATAGATAGAGCATAGATTTTAAAACGCTGAAAATGAAGTTCTAAACTTAAAGCTTTCTTTGAGCTTACAGTGGTTTAATGAAGTTTTTAATGGAAATTTCGTATTTTATCTAAATTTAAATCAAATAAAAATTTGATTCCAAATTATTTAAAATGATATTTTAATTTTAAGCTTTCAATGAGCTTTCGAGATTTTTTTAAGAGTTTTATTTTAAGAAGTGTTGAGATATCTGAAATTTAATGACCTGTAATCTGGATAGTAAATAGATTTTTAGATGTAGTAAATTAAGTTCGAAACTTAGAGCTTTCGTTGAGCTTTTAAGATAAGTTTTCTACAAAAATTCAATATTTCATTTAAATTTAATGAATGGAAAAAAATATCGATTCCAAATTTTCTAAAAAGACATTTAAATTTTAAGCTTTCAATGAGTTTTCGGGATTTTTAAAGCTTTTTTTGGGAAAATTCAAAATTTAGTTAAAGCATCGTAATTTAGATAAAAAATAGATTTTAATACGTAAAAAAGAAATTCCGATAATAAATGTGTCTGGGAGCTTTTAAGTTTTTGCAGAGCTTTTGTACGAAAAATTTTGTTTTGATATCTTGGTATTTTTTCTCAACTAATTTATAAACTACTTGCGTCATTACATTTTGTTGGATCCGAAGAAAATAGCTGGGAAGATCAACCATAGTTACAAGAGTTACAACCTTTGTAATTGTAATATATTTTCGTACATATAATGTTTATAAGTAATAATTGATTTACCTATACGCTCAACATGGTCTCATATTTATATTATACCAAATTTTATTAAATCTTCTGCAAGTATTTTGTATATTTTATGAAAGCTCACACATTTTCGTGCTAATAATATTTATTTTAGAATTGCTTTTCTTTGGGATTATATAAAAACCTTTTGTTGATATTTTCCCAACAACCCCGACAGAGCCAAATCCAACTGTGTACGTTTGTATACATCTACTCGATATGTTCCTGATCGACTCTGCATTCAACTGAAAATTGGTGCATATGTAATTATTTGTTGGAAATTTTTGGCACACAAAAGACAATTTTTTACCATTAAAATTATAATGTTTATCATCATTACCGATATGAAACGAGTGACAATAAACATTTTAACCCTCTCACCCCCGTAATTATCACTTTTTATGTATATGATATGATATTATGCAAATAATGTGAGGACTTATTTAGATTCATTGTAGAACGTTGTCGCTTAATATTCTTTATCATTTTTGTTATTATTGTTCGAGGAGAAATTTTGCTTCAAAAGTTCTAATTTCTATAATGTTCGTTATAATAATGTAATTGATACAGAGTGAGCATTTATGGGAATATGGCTTGTTTGTGAAAGTATTTTGAATTAAATTTAACTTTAGGGATTAGATCACATACCATAAACAGTAATTTCATCATATCGATATAGCTTGAGAAACAGGTACCTACACCCTGGTGGTGAACCCTGTACGAAAAATACATCTTTTTCCATATTTTTCCCAACATATAATACCCATTTTCATTATCATTATTATAGACATAATTATAGTAATCGTTTGCATTGAGGGTGGTTTTATAAGGTAAAAAGTTTATTTTTTATTTATCATTTTATCGCATATAGGTACCATTACCGCATGTATAAGTTTTCACTTGAATAGAAATTCCAAATAAATTTACTAAACAATCTCGAAGCATGGGGAATGAAAACAAACTAGTGGGACTGAGTTTTTATTTGAAAATCGAGTATAATTAGAAGTGAAATATAGTAATCCTTTAATGAAGGATCATATCATTATGAATATAATTTTCATCTACCTACAGAGCAATGAAAGTTATGAAATACCGACGTATTGTTAAATGTTTTATTCAAGAAATTTAAGAACTGATTCTGGATAACGTTAGGGTTAAATTTTTATTCTCTAATTCAATTATTTTAAGATGGGTTTAATTAGTGGATACAGGATGCAGATTTCTAAAATTCTATTCTTAAATTATTATCATCACTTTGTTTGTTAGTTTTTCCTATGATTTTTCGTCGATAATAATTTCGAATTGTTTAATCGAAGTTTGGAAATTAATTAGGTTTATTTTCTTAATTCGTTTTATTCAAGAGTATATGGAAGGAAATTCAATAAATTATTCGTATCCATTCCTACTAACGCGAATATATTTTCATTATTCAGTGTTCAGTATTACTTGACTACTAAATAATTAAAATGAGGAGTCAACGCCCCACAAATTTATACAGTAAAAGTTCAATAACTAGTGCAACTTGAATATTTATTAGGCATTTAATTTAATTAAAAACTGTTTCTATTGTTTGTGATCGTTAATTTATTTTAAATTGAAAGTCATAGTTAGTAACATCATGCAGAATATTTAAAATTATGATTTGTGGGTGTCGTTTGACATGAATTGATTTTTCCGCCTATTTTTGGCATTGGTTGTTATTGTTCAGTTTTGATTTATACAATTTTATTTGAAAGTAAAATTTTCGTTCTACTTATATTATATTCATATAGTCTAATTACTGATTTGTTTAAGAAAATAACCTTTTAAAATTATAAAATTATCTAGCCAGACTTTAGATATATTTTACGACTGGTACAACATATGCAGATTACCAAGATTAATTCAAAATATTGGATTTTTTTTGGTAAAGTTTTTATTCAATAAAAGTTTTTCGTGTCATAATTTTCATTACATTATTATTTTAGAGCTAGACTAGAAGTTATTCCACGTAAGTACAAACAAGTTGCTGAACTTTTAGAATATTCAATGACTGCAATAAAAATAATTATATGCTGTTATGCTTCGACCATGATTAAATATAATTCTCTATACTTATGTTCGCTTTGCATCGTTAAATAAATTATTTAAAATTTTGAGTGACAGTTTGACATGTTATTGGTTATTTTTATAATTTTTCCTGGAACAAAATAATCGATTTTGTTATTCTGTGGCAAAATAATTATAATACATAACCATTAGGGTGGAGCGAAATATTTTTTTTTTTCGAATTTGCCAATCCTGGGTGCTTATAGGCCCTTTTTACACAGAAAAAATTCAGTTTAAAAAAATAAAAAAATAATATCTTCAGGTTCCTTTTTAAATTTGAAATTTTATAATTTTTTTAAAAAAAGACATAAATTTTGTTTGTTTTATATAAAAAATATATAAAATTATTTTTTAGACAAAATTTAATTAAAAAACAAGTATAGTCAGATGTATGATTGTGAAATTTAAGTTTTTTTTAAATAAAAGCGTAACTTTTATAACTCATAACAAATTAACACAGCGTTGGCTCGGTCTTAAATAGATATTCGATTACATCAGTTTATGTAAACAAACAACGTTTATTTTGATTTTGTCTCATTGTGACACATCGTCTGAATGCGGCGTCCCGGAGGCGCTGGGGCAAGCAATAGCTCGTGTTCGCTAATTCGCGAATTCGCGAATTGTTGTTTAGTCATTCAGCGTCATCGGCGGGAGCAGCGGCGTCATTGATTGGAGTTTGTTTGTTTGACATATTTGGAATACCAAGTAAATTTTGCGGCAACGTCTTCGACGTGATGTAAAATGTTGAAAGCTGAGGGTAATAAAGACCCTAGTGTAATGCTTTATATTTGTAAAAAAAACCCTAATTGATATTAAATCAATTTGGTCAAATGCTTCCCTTAAAATTATTTCTGACCAGAGAATAATTCAGCAGCTTAAAGTTAACAATGAAAAATATTATAAATCTATAAAAAAAACAAACCTACAACAAAAATTAAATTGTTCAAAGAAAACAGTGCCCAACTTTTTGATATTTGTACCTAGGGTGGCCACGTGTCCTACATTCGGGAGGACAGTCCTACTCCAGAGCAAGCATGTCCTACGTCCTACTTTATTAATAAAATGTCCTACTTTATATACATAGAATAATATTTTGATTTTTGGTCACAAATTGTACGTGTCTCATTAAATCCCGCTACAAACGTTCAGACAAATCGTTACGACCGTCTGATCAGATATGTCGGATGGTAGTAGTGTCTCTGTATCTCTTTTGTCTGTATACGATTCGACAAAACGGTGACGATTTTTCAGTTCAGTTCAGAATAATGAATGAAAACGACGTACTACTAGTTTTGGGATTAACTTTGTGTTTAAAAAAGAAAACCCGTAATTGCGAAATTATCTGTATTCAAAATTAATAAAAATTTGGAAAGAATTCCCAGATTTTGCGAGATTAAAGGGATAGTAGACGCATTAGCTAGTTCAGATGTTAATATGGACCTGCTGTTTGACGAGATTACTTTCATAAACGAT
>JANTOP010023116.1:0-12825 GCA_027564815.1 Symmerus nobilis | reverse complement strand
AATAATAGAGGAAGAAGACGATGTTCACAACATTTCTAATGATTGAAGTGATATTCCAGTCGTTCGCAAACGTTTGCGCCGTTTATTGTCTAAAAATGAAAATGGCTAAAAACATGTATGTGTAAATCAGATTTTTTTTTGTTCATAAAGTATTTTTTTCATTTTTATTACACATTATTTATGTGTATTTGTTGAAATAAAATAACAAGCTTATATAAATAAAATATTTTCATATGGATTTTTAAAATAATTTATACTGGTTTTTTAGATCCGGAACCAATCTTCTTTATTTCCATATATACAATGTCTTTTTTACACGAAATCTTCAGGAACCAATCTATCGTGCAAAAACAGAATTAGGTGTATTGTGTTTAAATTATGCGTCATTAGTATGCGAATGGAATCGTTTTTTATTAATTTTAAAATAGTTTTTGATCATTGAATTATGAAAATGAAATGAATGAAAATGTTGGAGATGATTGAAGAAGTTGGAAATGGTCAGGACAAATTAAAAATAGTTGGCAAAACTATGAAAACATTTACAAATACGTTGGAAATATAAATAAACATTTCGGAAATAATATATTGGAACGATTTGGTAGGCTAGTGAAATTGAATAAATTTAAGAAATCGGAGAGATTTCGGAGATTGGGGAGACCGAGTACGATTTTTTTTTAATTTAAATTTAACAGAAACATGTTTCTTGACATTCAATTCCAAGTTACTATCGGAATTCCAATTAAATAACAGAGTAATGTTCTGCTTTAATGATTCACAGTTGTTAATGTTCTTAATCAGATAGTGTATTTTCAATTCATATTTTTGCATAAAGCATTTGGCATACCTAAAATTGTATGAAATGCCATTCAAGAGTTACAGGAATAAAAGGAGAACAATCTGACTGCCCTGGCGTACACCGGATTGAACTGAGCTAACTCGACACAATCCATTAAGAATTAGTATAAATCGAGAGTACCCAGCTTCCGAATCAACGACTTATTACTGTTGTAGGGACTGACTATAGCGAGTCGGTAAAGTTGAAATAGTCGGTAAGGAAGTTGAGGAGAAACGGAAATGACAGATAGATAGAGTTATGTACAAAACAACATTTCCTTTGTATTCAAAATTTATTTATGATTCAATATTTCTTTAAATGTGATCGTGCCAGGGAAAAGGGCCCTTATCTTCACCAACCACTTTTTTCAGGAGAGGCAAAAATGTGAGTTTTTAGATTAACGTCGGTAACCCTACTCTGGGATCTATCTTACGATTGCAAGTTGTTTCAGATTAATTTGAAGCCTAGAAATATTAAAAAAATCACTTTTCTAGACCTTCTCTCATATATCTTCTTACAATTTTCAAACTTTAAACAGCTATAACTCAAAACTATATTTTTTTCTTTTAAATATTCAAATATTCATAACTAAGTCAATTTTTGGAATTTTTGAGCGGGACAAAGTGCATTTGTTTATCTAGAAACAGAAAAAAATATTAACTCGGGTTTTACCTCGGTGAAGATAAGGGCCCTTTTCCCTGTCACGATCACAAATAAATCAACTAGGTTTTATAACTCCACATTGAGACTGCAAAATTATATGGTTTAAAATTTTAAATAGTGTATAGCTTTAGACTACACCACACATAGACCAAACATAGAACTTAGCCAGGAAGGGAGGGGGAGGTGGGGGGGGGGGTATTTATATACTTCTAAAGTCGATCGAATATTGGATAGGGATAATTTCGTTGATTTCTAGCGAATTGGCAAAACTCCAGTTAATACAGACTTATTTAACAATAAGTACAGTAATTCTCAGAAGACGAATTAAGGTTCACAATCATGACCACTCTTTGTTTTATTTTAATTGCTTAAATGTTCGGGAAAGGTGGTGTAATAGGTTATACAATATTGATATGCATCAGAATTTCGTTACTCTTAATGTCTCCAATCTAACTTGTACGTTGAAATCGCATATTACCAGCATACTGCTCCCCTATTTAGGCTAGTTTGAAGAACTTATTACTTGGCTATACCAAATAAATACCTAACCATACGAATAAGTTCTCTGTATCTTATCATAAGAATAAAAATAAGTCTGTTAATTTTGAAAGTTTACATGTTTCAATCTTTCTTTCAATAGCATCAGTGACAGGGCTTAATTTCGACCGGAACGGTCCGGAACGGCGTTCCGGTTCATTTATAATTTCATTCTAAGGTTTTAGACTGGAAAGGTATAGGCCAAAAAAACATCTCTCCAGATTCATCCGATATACATATTGTCATCATTGTTTTAAACGGTACAAATATTATTACATATAGTAGGGGAGCCGACGATGCTAAATGTGGATTTACTCGAGCGTCGTGGGAACCTATTGGATTTTTAAGATTAGATGGTAGAAAGAAAATAAGTTTATATGATGTATACCGTTTCGCCGGTTGGGGGAGCGTCTACAGGCTTTCGAAAACGCAAAAAAAATCACCATGTTGAAATACTCGAGCGCGCCAGATGTTCAAAGAGGATGTTAAGTGAACCCGAACGAAGTTCCCATTCACTAAACTGACGATTCGGATGTGGCGCCAGCTCATGGCAGCTTTTCGAAAAAGAGAAAAAAATGCAATGTGACCCTGCCACTCCCTTACGGCACGCTCAAATTATTGAAATGCACACTTTTCAGCATGTAATTAACCCACCATACCTTAATCTGACGCGCTCGAGTATATCCAACTATCGATTTTTATTGTCTAATTTGATCGGCTACACGCGCGGCCCTTTATAGAGCGCTTAGATATGGTGGAGGTACTCAACAGGGTGCAAGGTATCTCCCATAGGATAATCTGACGCGCTCGAGTAACTCCCAAATTCCCCGCTTGGGCTCCCTTACTGATATGGAATATGCAAAAAGAAATAAAGAAGAAGAATTTACAGTTCACAGTTAAGTATGTATGCGTTCCGGTTCTTTTTTTGTTAGAAATTAAGCTCTGATCAGTGATACACATGAAACTTAATAAAATCTCCTGTCATGTTGTCGTATTTTATGTAGATATACGTGAATGATTTTATGATGACATACGTGTTTGATATTCGGGGGATTGTAGAATTTACGATAATTTGAAAGATTTTGACGAAATTTGTTATTTTAGGGAATTTGAGAAGATTTTTTTAGATAAGGTAGATTGGAGAGATTACGGATATTTGGAAGATTGGGAAATTGGGTAAATTGGAGGGATTGAAAAAATTGGATTGGAAAGACAACGGGAAGTTTGGTTCTTCGTCCCATTGATAGTAGTTAATCTTCAAGCAATTATCGATAATTTTGCATTTGGCTTACACCATTAATTTTAACGGATAATTGCCAGGTCTTCTACCAACTAATCTTACTATCATCTCTTTACTAAACTGCTATACTAAACACAACTTTTTTACAGGCTTCTTTTTTACTGTATCATATGCCAAGATAGTCTCATGGTATGATTCGTATATCGTACAAATATCGCCAACGTTTTCTTTAGCTTTCGATTGTATTCCAAATAATAATTTTGATTGTAATAAAATTAAACGTAAGCTGCATTCATTAAACTTGACATTTGATCTCCAATTTCAGCCGGCATTTTTAGTACGAGGAATTTGGATTAATCATTTTAACCTCTAGATATTCAGAAATGTTTCTAAATAAATTCAAGGTTACGGTTAAATTTATTAATTGTTCATAAACTAACGCCGTTTAGTTTTATTATAAATCATAAATCGGATTATGATTCATATCTGCAAAACCAAATTACAGGGTTCTTTATTTAAGCGGGTCTAAATTTCAGTGACTATGCTAGTTGTACGGCTCAGATATCCTAATAAATAATAATATCGTGATTCGTGATCAAACGCTATCACTAAAACACCCTGTAACATATATACTTAAAATAATAACATTTTGTTTATAAATTATAACTATTTTCAAATTCTTATGCATTGAGTTAAATATAGGCTAGTATTTCAAATATTAATCCTTTATTACTGAATTAACTTGCATGTAAAATATGAGGTCACTATTTCGATTTTTTGTTCTATAACCATTGTGCGTATTAATCAATTTGGTATTGATTTAAGAAAGAAAAAATACATATTGATTATTGACCACCCGCCTCGGCTATACAAATGTGCCAAAATATTGATTGGAATCAAATAAGTTTTAATCCATGTGTTTTAAACATAATATTAGAGTCAACGAAACATTTTTATTTTACATATAATATTTTTATAGGATAAATAACGAACTTTATGTTATTCCATATCGACATTATGTCTGTAATGTCTGTAAAAGTATAATTATTTAGAATTTAGACTATAACGAATTAAAATTTAAATATTTGTATTTTAATCGATTCATTGATTGGTTTGCATTTTAATTTTTTTCTTCTGTCTACCACTCTTTTGGATATTCATTTCTCAGGAAGATCTCCTCATTCACGGTGATTCAGTGTATGATATAATCGATAAGCAAGATCATAGTTCTATACAAGCGGAATTGGGTCGTAGCGTTCCGCAACAATCTACCACCCATCATCATCATTCACCATCGCCGGGCGTAACGAATGTTGAAGGTGAACAGCGTATGTTCTTGTGTCGGATGAATGTTAGCCGAAATGCAAGACGACAAATGAGATTTGGCGATCAGAAGGTAAGGTAATTTTAGATGTATAAGAAGGTACTTAGTTCAACTTATATTAACTATTTAATGTAATCTGTATAGATTATAAAAAGTTTTAAGCATAGTCGTTGACCTCGTTTTATACTATAAATATTTATTTTTAAAATTGATCTCTTCCATACTTATGTATGTTTAACAGGGTTTTAACTTCCTCTATAAATAAATATCGGTTTTATTTGCAATTGCAATTTTTTCGTTAGATTAGTGGGAAATATTTTGAGAAAAATAAATTAATAACATACCAGTTCCAGTTGGTTTTAAAACTATATTGTCGGTAATGTGAAATTAAAATAATTAATTTGGTTGATATTTCGACTAGAATTTCACTTACTTTCAATACAAACGAACCTGCGATGTTAGAAATGATTTCAAAAATATTTTCATAGTGGCGAATATAAGAATTTTTATTTATTTGATTAATTTAACTAAACATTTTATTCAATTTCTGGAATACTATCAATAATGAGCTATTTATTGTAATAATTAAAATAATTTAAATAACTTCACTCGATATAAGAGAATAATCAAAATATTATCTTTAATACAACGAAAAGTTGCCCCTTTTACACGGAACAAATTATTTACTCATATCAAGCATATAGGGCAGGGGTGCACAGCGCCTAACACAGGGGTATTTCATACTCCCATATAAAAATGAAATTAATTAAAATTAACATGGGAATTAGAGAAAACCGCAAGAAAATCATAAAAATAAATCATTAATAGTTTAGTAAATTTTTAACAATTGATTTGTAAAACGGGAATATAGAAAATATAAAATAGCTCGTAAAAAAAAATTTTGTTGTTTTTAATTTTTGAATTGGAGGAACCATAGATTTGTAACCTTGTAAAAACCGCCATGCGAATTTAACGGGAATATAGAAAATATAAAATAGATCGTAAAAATAATTTTATTGTTTTTCATTTTTGAATTGGCAATAGATTTGTAACCTTGAGAATATAACCGCCATGCGAATTTAACGGGAATATGGAAAATACAAAATAGATTGTTAAAATAATTTTATTGCTTTTTCATTTTTGAATTCGTAGAACAATAGATTTGTAACCTTGAAAAATATAACCACCATAAGAATTTAAAGAGAATATCGAAAATATAAAATAGATTCTAAATTATTTTTTTTATATTTTATGGCTTAAAGAACAATGGAAAAGCAAAATGAAACCCAGGAACAATTTCAAAATATATTTGCTTACCCCTAAAATTATGTTAAGTGTGCATCCCTGGTTTATATTACCTATAGATATTAATATAAAAGTTTTTCCACTTAATAAATACACTTTCGAAGCACAGAAAAAATTTTTTTTGTTTATTTAAAAGTTACAATTTATACACGGAAATGGCAGTTTAAAAAATGTCCTTACAAAATTGTAGGTCTGCGCTGTTGATGAAATCTCGGAGATGGATCATCTGAATAAAAAAAATCAAACGGTTCTAGATTCAGTATATTAATGGCTATAGCGCATATCATACGAATTTTAATATATGCAAAAATAACAAAATGGCGAACTTATAATAGTGAAAAGCGGACTTATAGTAGCAGACATTTTTTTAACAAACTGACAAAAAATGTGTTCTTTTTCCACGGTTTTGGCCAAAAAATAGTAAATATCAAAATTAAGAGAAATATGTGCTATAGCTAGCTATACTTGGAAAGAATATATGGTCAACATTTCATAAGGATCGGTTCAGTAGTTTCAAAGAATTCATCAACAAGGCGTCGAAAAATATTGCTTCGAGAAAAACGCGTTTAAATTGTAGAGGGTCGGGGCGAAAGGGGGTAACTTTGGCATGGAAAGACTATAGGCTTCTCCGATCTTCATAAAATTTTAGTATGATACTTTTGGATATGTATTATTTCGAAAAATGTAAAAACAAAAAAATCGATATTTTGAAAATTGTAAAGTGAGAAGACGCCTTCAAGTGACATAATTCTTTTTCAACTAATAGTATGTTTAAATCTATTGAAAACATCAGCTATATCAGCTAATTATTTGAAATGATAGATTCCCTTGCATATTCTACGTCGTGTACATTACAATTCAGTATATTTAAAATATCTGATAATCCAGTTTTTTATTGCCTATATAAATTAAGTAAAAAATCCAACTTTCTGGAAAATAGTAAAAAAAATCACTGTTCGAATTTTAATGTCTTTTATATTCTATTAAGATGGCTTTTCATTTCTGATTCCATACATATGGTAAGTATTTAATTTTCATCCTGATTATTATTGGCTTTGATATTATTTTGTATATCGATATTGAATACCCCCGAAAAATACATCGAATATTATTAAAATTATCGATGCAATTTTTCTAAAATCTAAACCATAATTCGCGAATATGAGAATAAACAAATATGATACGTTCTTAGTTTGGTATAAATTATTATTATCCCGTTATATTTTAACTACAAAGTTTTATATAGCTATTAAAATGATTCTTGGTAATGTTTATTATAAGCTCTAAAAAATTGTATAATTTACTTTTAGAACGCGGTCAATTAAATAATGAATACTATTTGTGAAGTAGTGAACGAGGAGTAATAATGAATTTTAGATATTTTCAAAAATAGAAATGAGATTGGTTAAAATCATAGAGGATTAAATAGAGGTTAAACGACTTTAATTAACTCTGATTTTGAATGAATTTTTATTTCAGCTTTTATCATTGATACTTTTCATGTTACATTATAAATATTAGTTTTTGTCTATGAAATATTATATTATTTATTTTCTATCATAATTTTATTATTTTATGTATTTTAAATAAATATTTTTAAATCATTATTTTATTTTTTCTATTTAAAAACCCTGCATTTTTTATGTTGTATTTTGTTTGGCATATAATTTCCATTTGTTTGTGCTTTATTTCTTGCTTATAAAGTTCTGCTCAATAATTGATTAAACGATGAAATGACCATGGAAGATAGGTATGATGGTATCCAAACCAATATTGATGGATACATAATGTTACAATAAAATCTAATATAACCTATTGTGTTTAATAGAAAATAATAATTTCGAGTTTTTTTTTTAAATTATAATGTTTTATTTATAAAGAAATACCTATTTTTGAACCACTAGATGTTGGCCATTCGAAACCCTTTGATATTCCAATTGATAATTTGCGTTCAGACTTATCAATATCGTTTAAACTAGTTTGATGTCGTACTGTGAAAATTTAAAATTGAAAGAAAATTGAAAATATAGAAATAGATTAATTCTTAGATTGGCAACTAATTTCAAAAGGAACCCCTTTTACGATTTAGAAATTAGGAAAAAACCCCAGATTTAACCTAACAACGATTATGCTATACGTCAGGGCAAAGTATACTAATTCTCTTTTACTGTGCCAAGCAGCTAGTTTATAAAATGTTCTAGAAACAAATTATTTTATCTAATGCCCTATTCCATTTTCATTTCCTGCTATAGAAGAGATGATGTCATATATTTTTCTAGCTAGACTATAAGATTTATGTTAAAGTACTCTATTCTACTCTAAGGTATATTAATATAGCTAGGTTTTTATAAGTTTCTCTTTGTTAGTATAATAAATAGAATTTTGCGTTGGAGAATAAAATTATAATGTTAATCTTTCCATTTCGATGTAAAAACCATCTAAATTCAATTAAATCCACTTACTCTTATCTATTATTATTACAGAGTTTGGCGATTGCTCATTTGATGTGTCGTCGTTTATAACTTCATTAGCATGTTCAAACTTTTCGGTAGTTACAGTACCTGGTGCGGCTGTAGGTGGATCAGAGCCTAGTTGAAGAAAATATATATAAAAATTATTCAATAATCATAGATATGAAAAAAATTATTAAGAGATTCTTTGCATTATTTGTTAGGATACTCTAAACCCAAACAAACATATTTTATATAATTCCTAAAATATCAAAACTCTTTAAATTAACATTTAATGCTAAGAAAGAAAATATATACTGTTGCTCAAGAAGTTTTCCCAAAAAAAAGTTTTGGGTTTTTTCTTCTTACTGCTATAATTCAGCAGTAAACCGTTAAATTGCTTAACAAAATGTTGCATGTGTGCTAAGATCAGCATAATATTTCCTGTATTATTTTACTTCCTCTATACACAACCCGGCGTGGTACACGCGCCACCCCTTAGAAATATTATATTAGAAAAGATTGTACAGATAAAACTCTTAAATTTTTTGATTAATGATCCAATTAATTTAATTTATGAGTTTTAATCGTTAAATCTTTTTCGCAAAAGGCATTGGAAAACTTCGAATTATAACAGATGGTTTTATACAAAAATGTTTATTAATATTTTGGAGATTTTCTTTTTGGCACAAGGTTTGCAAAAGTTTTATGAAAAGGAATATTTCTTAAGTTTATCTCAATGATTTAGTTTTATTGCATCTATAAAAACGTTCATTTATTGGCTAGAATATTCAACGACCGTCCATATGTACGTATACTTGCCCTAGTGGGCAATGATCAACCATTCCGATAGACAAGATGGCAAGGTAATCAAAAATAAATCTTAACTATTAAGTAAATAGACATTTATTGCCTATAATTTTATTATATTATAATTATGAATCAAATATCTATTAAGTTTAAGTGTTAAATATATATTATATATATTTGGAAACTTTTTCCTGACCACTTTCAATTTTGGTAATATTTTTGTATTTCAGTGTATCCCAAAATAGTATTTCTTGTTAGTCGATAAAACTAGCAACATTTGAAGTAAAGGCTACTCTTCAATAAACAGTGAAGCCAAGCCAAAACCAAACCATTTTTCTGTTTCTTTCTATCTGCTGCTTTTATATATAGATTCATTATTGCTTTCTCCCTTGTGTTTTGGTTAAAGCTGGTTAGCTTTTCTATGTGGCTGTTCTATGTGGTTGTACTTCTAGTACAAGTACTCATGTTGTACTAGATTTCATATTTTTATTCAACATCTGTCGTCAATCATCTGGGCAGCCATGTGATATATTAAAAAAATAAATAAGCAAATTGATGCTTTTGAGGTGTTTTGTTTGTTTTATTAAAAGGATAGATTACAAATTTAAGAAAATATTTGAAATAAAAAAGAAATGTCTTTTATAAGGAGTGGTAAGTAAAATATACAATATTAAAAATTAATTAATTAATTTGTAAAATATACAAATATTTCAGGTATACCATATGTTTCGTATGTATAGAAACAGTATTTTCGTTATGGTCTTTATTGAAGAGTAGGCTTAACTAACTTTATGTTTAAATTTTTGGTAACACAGCCGTTCACATAATAGAACGATTTTTCAAATTATTCAAGGCAAGAAAATTTCGGCAAAGAAAACGGACACGAATTTTTACTTTTCATACCCTTAAATCGTTCTTATGAAATAATTCTTAAACGGAGTGAAGCTTTCGCCATTTCTTTTATGAATATGCCAATTTTCAATGTACGTACATGCCTTTTAGTCAAAAGATTTCATGATTTTTTGGAATTTATGTAATGTGCAATTAGCGCGGAATTTGAAATGCTTCGCACTGCGTGCTATCTATCCCCATTTATCTACATCCCCATCTATCTACATCCCTATCTATCTACATTCGAATTGTATTGGCAAAGTTGCCAATTGTACAAAAATTCCGTCTCTAATTTCGATTGGCTTTGTTTGTATGCTTTATTGATTATGCTTTGGATTATGATTATGCAACAAACAAATTTTAGGATCACTTCTACTATAAACTATACTGTCAATTTGTATTTGTTTTTTTTTTTAAATAAATTAATGAAAATTTAATTGACTAATTATAATAAAATAACTTTGGTTTATAGTCTGGTAAATTGTCTGGTATGAAGGTGTGACTAAAATAGTATGTAGGTATGACTGGTAAATTCAAATAGAAAGGAGAATTTAGAGAAAAAAAAATATTTATTTATAATCTGAAAACCTACGTAATGTGGATCTAATACATTTTTCTTGAATTGTTTTGAACCACGTTTCTGGACTGTTTCGGTCCTTTGGTGTAGTGATGCGGTAACAGGCTATAATAGTTGGAACGTTGTGAAAAGAAAACTTAAGGCCTGATCACAATGTACTTAGAAAAACTTAACAAAAATTTGGTAAATGTGCGGTTGTTCCTATCCCCATACAACCGATCACAATGTACTTAAGCGACTTTCGTTAACTTATCAAACCTTTTCGTTTTGCTTTTGCAAACAGGTTTGACAATAATTGATAAAATTTGACAAGGAAGAAAAAAAATTATATTTTTACAATTGCGGTGGTAAATAATTGTGTTCTAAATAATGAAAAAAGAAAAACATAAGATTTCTGAAGATCAAAAAGTGATTTCATTTATTACAACCAGTTATAGTGTGTGCAAAACTACTGAAAAAACTGAAATACATAAAAAGGGGAATGGATCATGTTGATACATGATGACAGATTTTATGAAGAAGTTACAGAATTACATTATAACCGGTTTTTAAGTTTTATGAAGTCAACGAACACTTTAAGAAACTTCGATAAATTTTTCATAAGTTCTTAAGATTCACAACGAACTTTGTGATTAGGCTTTTAAGTCTTTGGTACAAAGGCAGTTCTTAAGAAATCCCATCAAATTTACATTTCTGTCAAAAACTTTAATTTTTATCAAGGAAATTAATGAGAGTCTACATTCTTTTACCTACTTTTTAAAAAAAAAACTAAACTTATCAAAAAATTTAACATAATTTTGTTGGAGAAACATACATTATAACAAATAATCTCTAAAAATCTATAGCATAGCTATCTACAGCAAAGCTAGTTGTTTTCAAGAAATAAAAGGTTATAGCTAGTGATATTCGAACAAATTTGAAGCCTTCAATCAACTGCCACACAAGACGGCGTGATGAAAATTTCGCGTGAGCCGTAACAAATAATCAATACAATTGCATTTTGTATTATAAATTTCACTTGAATCATATACGTAGGTTGATTGGTGTAGGAGGGGCTGAGTAGTTTTATTCAAAAATTAAATAAATAAATATATCAAGAAAATAATTTATTTTGAAATTTGTATGACTCGCACAAAAAACAAAATTTTGTGAAAAATGGAATTAACGAATGAACATTATCGAGCCATGATTTTAATAATTTCAAAGACGGTTTGTCTTGGCAGCAGTGCGCGGAACAATCTAACGGGTTATTGGTGACGATCCTTGGCATCCTTGGTGCGGTGGACGTACAATGTGTTTCAATGTTGACGTGTTTCACTCAGGGTCGGCCACCATGAAGGGCGACCTACCCTACCATTACCCCAGAACACAATGACAACAATATTCCATAATGGAGGAGCACAATTAGGGATATACATAGGGATATAGGTGCATCCTTTGATGTAGATATAGTCAAAATTAGAACAATTTTGAACCGCCACCTTACTATCAGAAAAATTTTTCCTCGGTGGATACCACACAACTTTACAAGATGGCTGAAGAAAGACGAATAGGGATTATGCAACCAAATGCTAGAAAAATTAACCCGAGGCCAAGCTAAATCAGAATCATTTTAATAGGTGACGAAGTCTGGGTTTAATCCTAAAGTAAGAGGCAAACAGCTCAGTGAATCTTTCCATGCGGATTTGAGCGAATCATCTCTCCCTTCAAAGAATCATCGTACAGTCAATGCAGAATGTTTCCCCATCATTCGTATGCCAAATGTATGTAGGATGCGAGATGTGGTCAGCCGATAATTTCCCGTGTTAACGCGTCGGGCGTTACAATTTTTATGTATTACCTTATTTCGAATTATCTCAGCGTTGTTGATCTTCTCTCGTTGTTTCTGAATTTACGATCCAATTTACACTGTTGTACACCTCCTTTTTTAATATTACTTTGTAATTCAAGGAATTTATTAAATATTTGACTATATAAAAACAAGGATTTCCAATTTTATTCTTTTTGTTCAATAAAACTTTATTTATTAATAAAACACTTAATTCGAATTAACTATTGATTCCACAATTATAAACTTATAAAGTACTAGGGTGCGGAATCAATGATTGGCCACTACAAAATAGAATCAGTGGTTGGCCACCAAAATTTAATATTCAAATTTTAGTAAAATTATACATTTTAACGAGTTTTTTT
>JANTOP010023115.1:0-28118 GCA_027564815.1 Symmerus nobilis | reverse complement strand
AATGTATTCAAGAGTACTAAGTTTAAATTTCAAGTCAATCGGATAATTTGTCTTTGAGTTACGAGTCCGGCAAATTTAAGAAATGTCATTTCGAGAAAAACGCGTTTAAAGTTTCGGCCTGTATTCTCTCCACCTTTCAAGTGGTTGCGCTTTAGAAGGCTGCCATTCGGGGAGTATTAGAGACACGACCTTGAGATTTTCACAGGATATTCTTGAAAATATGAACTATTAAATAAGACAAAAAAAAACAAACGATTTTTTTAAAAATTTCACAGTGGTGTAGCCCTTTAAATTTGGTGTACAGATAGAGAAAATTTAGAAAATAGTACCTGCAAGGTTTAACTACAGCATCGTTACTACAATAAATTTTAAGGAGTATTAAAGTCCTTTGGGATGGTTTAAGTTAAGGAAATTTTCGTCAATTGAGCAGGCAATATTACCAAATTTTAAGATTCACAAATTTGAAATTTAAAAGGTAACAAGATCGGGAGAAAAATGAATATGAGCAATTGTTTCAAGCTCGTAACATGCTCAAATAATTCTTTTTCCCAAAATCCTAAAATTAGTTTCTGGCTTAACTCAGAAGCTGCTAATAAAAAAAATTTCAGGGAAAATGGAATAAACTTTTGGAAAACCATTTAATCGTGAGTTTCTGAGTTATTAATTTTTTATTCAAAATTTGATAGAAAATGTCCGAAAATTGTCTAGCTTCTTCCAAACCTTTCAAAACTTTTTTTAGCTTCAACTAGTTTTCCTGACGGTAGCGGGATTTTGAGGATTTTTTTGATTTTTCAGAATTTCTCCAGACATTCTATCTAATTTTTCTTGTCCTATCCAGACCTTTCTCGACTTTTTCCAACATTCTACACATTTTCGCAGCAAATTAAGATCAACAAGTTATAATCTTAAATTTTTCCGACTTTTTCTGACATTTTTGCTGCTTTTCCGAATTTGTTGATCAAGAAGTAATTATTCAATCCAATTATTCAATTTAAATTTTTTGGATTTGTCTTAAAGGTCATTACGAAGCAAAAGAGATTGCAAAACGAGGTAGTAAATGTAGGATAAATCCCACCCGCATGGAAGAGTGACACAATTTGTATCATCTCTATTTTGCTTGATTTGTTTATATATTCTAGAGATGTATGACTTGAATTATTCAATTCTTTAGCCGATTTTGGAAATTTTGAATTTATTGGAAAATCGTCCAGTTCTTTCGATAGGAGTTTTGATGAAATTTCCCAATTTCCTTAAAATCTCAACATTTTATAAATAATCCAAAATTTGAAAAATTTTCGGATTTTCAAAAAAAATCTTTAAAACCATGCATCGGAACGGTCCTAATAGACTTGACTACGGTACCTATATGGTGCGAGTCAAATAAATCATAATTTCTGAATTTTAATAGACTATAAAGATCCGCTTAATAATAAATAATATCGCTACATTTGACCGCTAAAAATAATTAATTGGACGTTTCGAAAGTCGTACGTTAAAAAATCGTATTGTTTGATATATGAAATGTTGTTCATTGCTAATTTTCGAAACACCCCTACATACATCTACACAATATGCAAAATATCGATCCGTAATATATAAGATTTAGATATGATTAAGATGGGATTTTGTAAAATAAATTGTTACAAAAAGATGCTGGAAATTATCATATGTATTCAGGCCAAATTAGAAATTTGATGTTTGCTTGTTTTATTTTTTCTTAAAGAAAAAGGAAAGAAAAAATAATCGCACAGCATCCAATTTCTTGTTATCAAAAATGTTTGCTGATTATTTTTTTTCGCATTTTTCATAAATTTAATTCGCACGACATTATAATCACCCAAAGATATCGCCTAATTTAAATATGCACGATCGATTCGATTAATTTCATCTTCTTGGTTCTCAATTTCTCCGTTATAATCGGAAAATTTAAATCCGGAGATTTAAATTAATTTTACTTTTTTTTTCGTTGGTCTCGTTACTCTCGTATATCAATTTATAATTGTTATTTGCTTTCTATTTCAAATCTTTTTTTTTTTCTAAATTTAATCAAACCAGTTGAGATCGATAGACGCTTATCTGCAAATAATCGAATCGGCTCTTCATAAATCTGAACGAAAATCGATCATGATTTCAATCAAAATCCGTTAATTTAAATTTATGGGTGATGGTAGAAAAACAATAAAGAAAACCCGTTGATCATTTATTGATTAAATTATATTTGGATCGTGATTGGGTCGACGTAATTATCGGTTATATAATTATATAGGAAGTAATTAAAAAATTTGTTTATTTTGGTTTTTTTTAAAAAATAATTTTTCAATTAATCGATGATAAAAAATATTGGCTATTAAATCAATTAATATGAGATATTAATTATGTAACGGCTATGTAATTAATAAAGTCACGCAAATGAATAACCGTTGTCTTAACTGCGTGAATTTGTACAGTCTTATAGTCAATGTTCATTTAAATCAAATTACCTAATCGAATAATATTGTCCATTTGTGTATATACGTGTGTATTTGCAAATTAAAATTTGCAATTTACTCTCGTATTTCTGCACCAATGAACAAATATGATGCAATCAATTAAATTGTCAATTGATATAGAATTGCGGTTTTAGGGCTGTTCCATTGATAGGGAATCAGGTGTTAGAATCATGAGAATATTTTCCCCGGTTCCTTCTGATTTTAATTTTAAGAAAAATGTGCTAGAAAAATTTTCCATAATTAACATAGAAAATTCAATTCAAAAAATGGTCTCACCAAAATGGTTCAATTAATTTTATCTAATATATTTTTGGAGTTAAATTTTCCCTCTTAACTTGTTCAAATTTTAGGAAATCTTGAAATTTTCAAAATGTTTGAAATTATGAAATTGTGTGAAATTTTCGAAATCGTAAATTTATGAAAATTTGACATTTTAATAAACTTTAACAATTTATGAAATTTTTTCAAATTACGGGGAATTTTCATGACATTTCCCAACAACAATACTCACTGATTTCACAAAATTTTAATGATTTCAAAATATATTTCTAATCCGATTTATTAAAATAAAATGAAATTTGAAATTTTCGTAAAAAGCTCCGCAAGAAATTCAAAATTCCAAGAAAGCTTTAAGTTTTGAATATAATTTTATACGTAATAAAACAAATTAATTTATTTAGAACAAAATTTATAATTTTTTGATAAAAGCTCAAAAAAAATATATAAAACTTACCGAAAGCTTTTAACGATAATGTAATTTTATGCATTGTGAAACCTATTTTTTATCCGATTAATTTAAACTAAACAAAAAATTTTCGAGAAAAGAAAAGCTCAAAGAAAGCTTTAAGTTTCGGATAAGATTTCATACCCTTTGCGGTCTGCTCTGCATTCAATTAATTTATAGTCAACCAAAATTAAAATTTCATTGAAAAAGTTTAAAAAATCATCAAAGCTCACCGAAAGCTTTTAATAAAAATATGATTTTATACATTTTACAATATATTTTTATCGGATTAATTTAAACTAAACGAAATCGGAAATTTTCGTACAAAAAATTTGCAAGAAAAGGAAAGCTCAAGGAAAGCTTTAAGTTGTGGATTTAAATTTACACACATTGCGCCCTTATCCTAATTATTTCATATTCAACCATTTCAATAATTTGACTAAAAAAACTATAAAAATCCTAAAAGCTCACCAAAAGCTTTTATTTAAAAAATAATTTTATACATTTTAGAATCCATTTTTATTCGATTTTTTTTAAACGAATTAAAATTCTAATTTTCGTTCAAAAATTTTCTGCGTAAAATTATAAACGCAAGGAAACAAGTACGAATGACTTTTAAACTAAAGAAATAATAATGAGATATTCTAGAAACAAGAATAAAAAATACTAAGCTTTAAGCACGCGCAGTATAATTTTAACCTTTAAATGAGCTTTCGGGATTTTTAAGGTTTCTATTTGGGAAATTTTGTTATTTCGTTGAACAAACGTTTTCTGTATAGATAATAGATTTTATAACGTAAAAAATTAAGTTTGAAACTTAGAGCTTTTGTTGAGTATTTAATAGTTTCGTTGAGCTTTCTGAGAAAATTCCATATTTCATTTCAATTAAATGAATCCGATAAAAATTTGATACTAAATTATATAAAATTATATTTTAATTTTAAGCTTTCAATGAGCTTTCTAGATTTTTAAAGATTTACCATGGGAAGGTTTGAAATTTCGTTAAAGGACTATTATCTGTATAGAAAATAAATTTTATAACTGAATAAAAAGGTTCGGAAAATAAAGCTTTTTAACTATTTTGTTTTTGGCTCTGCCCTTCGCCGACACTGATTAGACTCATTAGATGACTCATTAGACGACACGCCACCGATTAAAAGTGTGAGTGGCTCTAGCTTCCTGAGTTCAGATTCGTAATTAGCGACCTGAAATTGACTACAAAAATGTATTGTAATGTTTTAATACCGAACATTAGGCATTAGAATCAGAATTTATGTGAAGCAAATATCTTAGGCATTTAAAAAAACATAGATTCTGGAATAAGTAGCACTTGATAGGAGAGTGAACAGGGAGTGGATACAATTTACAACGAGATATACCGGAAACAAATCAATTTTCCAAAGTTGAGTCCATAATTGGCCCAAATAATTTATTTTCTCGAAACCCCTGTTAATTTAGCAAATCAGTTATCCAGAAAAAATAGGGGCAGCCAAATTGGGCGAAATTTTGTTAATAAAATTTTAAATTCAAAAATAGATCTCGTGATTTACAAAGAGCTCAACTGGAAAATGATTAATTTCTCGAATTAAAGCTCGTAATTAGCTCAAAAAAATGTTTTCCTCGAAACCCTAAAATTAGTTTTAAATTTAACTAATCAGTTAACCAGAAAAAATTAGTTCAGCCAAATTGGGCAAATTTTTCCTAACAAAATTTTTATTTCAAAAATTGATCTCACGGTTTAGAAAGAGATGAATCAGGAATTATTAAAATTTCTCGTAATTCAGGCAAACAATTTTTTATTTCCAAACCCATAAATTATTCTGATCATTTAGCTCATCTGCTCTCCGAAAAAAATTAATTCAGCCAAATTTTACAAATTTTTCTTAACAAGATTTTGAATTCAAAAATTAACCTCGCGATTACAAAGAAATGTATCGGAACATAATCAATGTTTCTAAGGAAAGATCCTAATTCGGTCAAATTATTTTTTATCTCGAAACCCTGACATTTGTCTGATCACTTAGCGCTTCGGCTATCCGGAAAAAATAAGTTGAGTCCAATTTGGCTAACTTTTCTTAATAAAATTTTTAATTTCAAAATTGATCAAAGAGGTGTATCGGAAATTAATCAATTTTTCTAAGGAAGTTCATAATTCGATCAAATTATTTTTTATCTCGAAACTCTGAAATTAATCTTATCGTTTAGGTCACCGGCTAACCTGGAAAAATAATTTCTAATTAGTAGCTAACTAAATAACTAATTTCTAGCTAGTGAGGGGAATTAAATTCCCAATCTTTAAGATTTTTCATTTAATTGCTTATCGGATAAAATTTTATATTTCTTGAAGTCTGTTTTCCATTAAATTAACTTATCTTAATCAAAATTTTAAAAGATCGCCGAAAGTTGTATCAAATTGCCAAATTATAAATAATTATTATTGAATCCCAATTTTTAGCCGATAAATTTAATTTAAAAGTTGTCTAAATTCCCGATATTGTCCGGATATTTGGGAATCGTAAAAGTGGATATTTAAAATATATTCCATTCAGAAGCTCTTTAATAAGTGCAGGAATTTTAGATGATAATTTCATCGTTCATCCGAATAAATTTCGAAGAAATTGGTTGAAATTCTGTTAAACTTTTTACAGGATAATTTTAATGATTATAAACGATCGAATTGTGCATTCTACAAGAATATCTGAGCCAAATTTTGTGCTATTGCTAGATTCCCTTGCTATTCTGCCGGAAAAAAATGTAACAACGCAGAAAGTTGCTTTGACAGTTAGGAAAAAATTCGAAAAATTAAATAATTTGGAAAAGCTGAAATATATCTAAGAAAAATCAAAGATTTGAATATGCTCGCACCGAATAGTTTTAATATCCGGATTTTACGATTATATTCCTCGAAGAAAAAAATCTAATGATACCGGAAGTTTATAAATTAGTTATGGAAAAATCCAAAAATATCAAAACTAAATTTTTCGTACAAAAGCTCTGCAAAAACTTAAAAGCTCCTAGAAAGCTTCATTTTCCGAACTTTATTTTTAACGTCATAAAATCTATTTTTCATGCAGATAACGATCAAAAAATAGATCTCGAGAACTCATTGATAGCATATACCAGCACACCACTGATAAGCCTTGAACCATGACGAAAATACAATGCCATGCTTAAACTGTCAGGGTTTTAAACTAAAAAATAATGTAGATATACCACCTTCATCAAAAAGTTTCAGGAATTTATTTCTCATCATCATAAAATTAATTATAAAGTATGGATATATGGGTACAGGTTTATGCATTTAAATAATTTTTTTCACCCCTTTGCGTACTCGGTTGTCAGTATGGCCATCAAAGCCGTCAGTGCATCCACTTGGATGACAAAACGCCCTCCCCGAAACGATTTCTTGAGGTTGGCCAGGTAGAAGTCACACGGAGCGAAATCAATAATATTGCATTCAAGATGTTGATACTTAACTATTCCGTGCATACAACAAACATAATAGGGAATACAATACCGGACGGTAAAAATCATACCGGTATTTCGGTATTTTTTTTTTGGTTGACACCGGTATTGCCGGTATACCGGTATTTAAAAAAATATTGATTTATAAAAATATTTTTACTTTGAATATGTTTTAGCAATAATTTGGCATCATTAGATTAAAAAAATTCTGAAAAAAAAATTTGTTGGAGCATTTCATTCAAATAAAGCATTTTTATAGAATTTTTTCATGGTTATATTTAAGGGGATTTTAAATATATTTATTGTGAGCGGACCCCTCACCTTATGGTGTTGGTAAATCTCCCTAGTTATCGCTTATTTAAATCCCTACCGACATTTTCAAATTTTAAATTTTCCGGTAATTGTAATAATTTTCCAGCAAATTACCAATTTCTCTATTGCCCATTTATGTCGACCCCCCTAAAATCAGGGGGTTAATTTTTTCAAAAAGTTTTTCTACAATTTGCTTACCGAAGCGTTAGGTTTAATTTCCTGTAATCATATTTTTCAATTCATCAAGAAAATTGTGCGAAAAAGTAATTATTCCAAAAAATAAACAGATAAATTCTGTCCAAAATAGAATGAAACCCGAAATGGTTGATTTTTTTGAGAAACTTTCTGAATTAAATCTCTTCATTAATTACTTGAAAATGATTTGCCATAATTAGATTAGAAAATTTTTAAATAAAATTCCCATTAAAGTTCTGAAGAACATTTCGATCAAAAATCGTTCGATTTTATTGAATTTTTACAAGTCGATTTTTAATATTATTTTAAAAACTTTAATTGTGAATGGAGCCCCTGACCTACATAAGGTGATGGATAATATAAATTATAATCTATTCAACTCCATTTCGAGAATGGGACATTTTATATTTTCCGAAAAATTGTGACAATTTTTCAAAAAAGTGTCCATTTTTAATAGGTACACCATGTATCGACCCCCCTAAAATCAGGGGATGAATTTAATGGAACAATTTGTTCTACATGTTCTTTATTTGACCCTTAGGTTTGTTTTCACCTAACCAGATTTTCCGGTTCCCAAAGAAAATTTCCCGGAAAAAAAAGGTTATCCACAAGACTATCATTCTCAAAACGTTCCAACTCTTTTTTAATGCCTCAGTGATGTAAATATTGAAGAACTTCCGACAGTTTTGTTCTGCGGTGAGTTATTTGAAATTTTTACGCTTATTCCATTTCGAGAGATAATTCTGTTCCTAATTTCTGAAGTGTATTTATTAAAAATTTCAAAGTTGCGCCAGTATTTTATATTTTGAAAACCGATACCGAAATACCGGTATTTATTAAATCAAGTATTTTCGTATTCAAAAAATGGCCGGTATTCCGGTATACCGGTATTATATGCCATAATACATAATCTATTCTAATTACACAAATTATATAAAAATTGAAAAGATGATTGGATAGATTAAGATGTCTACCACGACAGACGGCCAATTAACCATGGAATACCCCTCCAAATTTAATCCAACATATTATTATATTTGTCTACAATATGTATCTTGGTTCTTTTTATTATTACAAACAGATGTTGATACAATTTCATTTAATTTCCTATATGGATTTGGAATTAACAAAAGAAATTAAAAAAACAAATAATATAGACTAACTATTTATAGTCTGACGTAAAAAAAAAGACTTTTATTTTTTATTAAATACAAAACATAACATTAATTTATATTTTACCAGTAAATAAAACACGCACGTGAATTGAATATTGACTTCAAGACTCAAATGCGATTTATGTAAGACACACAATTATTGTATGTAAATTTTCTTAACATAGATTTGTTAAACAATCCATGTTCTATCCCTCGTAAGTCTAAGTTTTTACAATTTTTCTAATGTTACAATCATTTTTCTTCATTTCATTTCTATAGATTACAAATTGTGAGAAAATCTTATTCAGAAAAAACACCTTAAATGTTGTAAAGGAAAATCGACAAGAAACAACGAAGATACAAACTTAAATAAATCACATAAAGAGATATTTTAAATATATAATGGCCGAATATGTAACGGTTGTCTCGGTGGACAATGGTGCCAACAGTTTAACCGAATCGAAACGAGCGATTAATCGAAATGACCCAGAACCAGATTCCCAATTTATAACGGTATTGGAAATCGGTGATGGCCACCATCACCAACCGCAACTACCAGAAGAAGTAATCGTTTACCGGTTACCCGGCGAACGTTTAGGTTTCGGGTTAAAATTTCAAGGCGGTACGAATACAACAGAAACAATAAAACGGCTATATATCCAATCCTGTGCATCAGATAGTCCCGCTTCGAGGGTTCAATCATCTTGGGGTGGTCTAATGGAAGGTGATGAAATACTACAAATTGATGGGACCGATGTTAGTCAATTGACGAGATTAGAATGTGTTAAGCGATTAAAGGAAAGTAGCTTAACGATTAAACTATTGGTACGGAATGGCCGAGCGGTGATTATGAATGGCGACGGTGATGTAGAAAAGAAAATTATGCCACCACCGCCACCACCGGTACCGCCACGAAAAATTATGAAACGACGGTCGGTTGAAAAGATATCGATTACCGAGCAACCGGTAAAAATCCAACCACAAGATAATAAACCATTCACCCCACCACCAGATGCTGAATTTTATATCAATTTATTTTCTGGTAAGTGAATTTCACCTGGCTAGTCCTAAAATCTTTAAACTCTCTTAAAACGCCTGGTGATATATTTTCTAATTCATTCAACCGTTTCTCTGTTTTTAGATGAAAGCGAGTTCCGGTTGAAAGACAATGAATCGGATGGCGATACGGCCAGCACAAGATCAACCGTAGTTGATAATTTCTCATTACATTCGAACTCTGATCTTACAACTAATGGGATCGGAACCGTACCCCCATCACAATTCGAATTGTCTAAAGTCCTTAAACCATTCACAATGCTTGAGAATGAATTTAACGTCGATAGTTCAACAAAATTGGATGAATGTCTGTTACGGTTACAACCTCCTGCTAATTTTAAGGATGACAGTGTAATAAGGATCGATGTTAAGGATAACAAACCGGATAATCCATCGAGCGACTATGAAAACGTCATAATCACATCGAAAACGATCCAGAAAAATTACGAAAATATTGAATTATCGAAAACGATCATAAAAAATGATAAAACAATTGAAATTCGGGTACCGCCGAAACCGAAACCGCGGCAAGCGATACCGGACGTCCAAAAACGACCAACCGCACCGGTTGTCCCGGTACCCCGAATCAAGGAACCACCCCGATCAATTGAGGATCATTGGTTTAACGGTACAACGGATAAAAATCGATCCGAAACGATTCAAATTGATGAGAATGGTAATCAAACATTCCCGAAAATATCGAATAATTTACCGAGATTGGTCGATTGTGTACCGAAAAATGAATCAATCAATTTTAATGATCCGATCAAAATGGATTCGGAGAAGGTGATCCGGAAATGTATTGAAATAATCGGTAGTGATAATGATGATGATTTAACGGATCAAACGAGCAGTGATGATGAGAATATGGGTCACTATGAGGTGAATGGTGGCGGGGAATTTGCTGATGCGCCCAGTGATGAGGATGGCGAGAAATTGGGACCGCCGGAGGTGGTTAATGGATTAGGGTTATCCGAAGCTTATTTTAATTTTAATTGGAATCCGTCGATGTTACCGACTATTGGGGAAGTGGAGGAGGAGATGTCATCGTTGGAACAACCAATTGGGTAGGGAATTTATAGACTTAGAATTGGAATTTAATTTTAAGAAATTATTGTAATAATTATTTTGATTAATTATTAACTCGGTAATTAATTGAAATTTCTAGCCTGCTTTAAGCACTCTAATTTGTTCAAAGTAATTTGTATCCGCCAATAACAATACTCGGTTAAGAGTACTGAAATGAGCATACCGAGATCATCATAACCATCTAACGATCAATTTGATCTTCATCTGTTGGCGTTACCGTTGTTTATTGTTGAGATATCTCGTAAATAAACGGTGGAAGGGAAGAGGTGGATAACCCCTTAAGGGTTTTATTTTATTTAGCAACATTTGGACAATCCATTAATTTAGCGTTTAATTTTCCTAGAAATGATCGATTGTTGTTGATTGATTGGCAATCGTCGTAAAATTTCGGGGGTTTACTATTTTTAAATTTTGAATAAAAACCTATTAATTTGTTGCTAATTTGGGAACAATTGAGCGTTATTAGATTTCCCTAATCCCGAGGAAAATTTTTGGAAAATTCTATATTTGTACAGAGACATTTCCCGGAAAAAAATTAAAATTCAAACCTCCGATTTGAAACCGCACCTAAATTCGGAGGTTGACTTTTTATTAATTACCATAAATTATTTTCTTCATAATTTATCAGAGAACAATTCTGCGTAATTAGATTTTCCTTGACCGGAAGAAAATTTCTGGAAAACTCGATGGAAATGATTTTATAAAAATTCTATTTATTCCAGAAAAATACGGAAGTTATATCTTCGATTTTTGGGTTAATTTTAAAAATATAATTTGTTAGACAACCCCTTAAGGTTTATATGTCATTAGCTCTATTAGGTCATCCCATAAATGAATCTGAACTGAAATTTTGCAAATTAATTTTTAATGAAATTTTTAAATTTTTCGGAAAGTTGTCTATTTCATAATTTCCGTTCTTGTTCGGACTATTATTTTCTGTAGACGCGGTAACTTCTAAATGGATAGGTAGATTAAGATTAAATTTACGATATGGAAATAAAGGTATCTAGCGAGTATTTTAAAATTTACTTCATCAAATTCTCTGCTACCGTTCCAAAGTTAGAGTTCTTCAAAAATGTCCTTTTCCTTTATATATTTTGTAATAATAATTTTACATCTACTTAGTACATCTAACACAATAAAATATGAATCTTTATCTATCGCCTTTAGTCCGAGAAGCTAAGTCTATAGCAAATTTGAAAGGATATATATGGACATAGCCTCTAAGTAATTGAAACTGAGCCGCCTGTAGGGAATGGCGTGCTCACGAAATTAGGAACTCTTTGCTTAACTATATGGTAAAGGCAAAGTGGAAACCTCCAACTTTCTCCAGATAGAGGAGGATGAGAATAGAGAAGTTTTATCGATGTAGAACAGGATGCGCGGACATGTCTTGATGCCTTGATAAGGTTGAACGAAGACAAAATAGCTCTGTGAGCTTGTCCTAATTTCGTTATGCGAAAAAGTCGCGGATGTGCTCATTTCTTTTAGGAAACCCTAATAAATCAGAAAACCATCTCGTAAGGTCGCCTTCTTCTGGTAAAACAATCATTTTCAAATTTATACAAATAATTGACTACACGGGAATTTAATAGAGTACATGGGGAGGGCAGAAATAATTTGCGGCGGGTATATCTGGCGCATATAACTTTCCGGATGTCCTAAAATTAGCAATAGGATAATTTATAGCGTCTTAACTTAACTTAAAGTCTACTGGTTCTCTTAAAATATAATTAAAACAAGTTAGGTTTTATTTTTATTTATTTCACAAATTTTATTAAAAAAAAATAATCATACTGCATTCGTTAAAGAGATCCGCGGTGATCTCCATTTTGCCTCTTTTAGATTCAGTCTTAAAATACCTTATTGCCCTGTGACCTATAAATTATAAAAAAAAAATCTGAAGAAAAGCATTAAGTTTTGAATCTGATTTTATGCCTTTTGAGACCTAATTTTAATCCAAATAATTTAACTGGAAAAAACTTAAATTGTTATGGCAATAGCTCGGCATAAACGAAAAGCTCAACAAAAGCTTAAAATTTTGAAAAATTATTTCACACGTTTTGGAATTTAATTTTAATCCGAGTAATTAAATGTTAATCAAATCGGAAATATTCCTACAAAAGCTTAAAAGTTCAGGGAATTCTATGGGTTCCGAACATAATTTTATCCGGTATTGACACCTATTTTCTATTCAAATAAATTAACTGTATAGATACTCAAAATATTCCGATTAAAATTCATCGTAAACTTACGATCTCAGCGAAAGCTTTAAGTTGTGAATAACATTTTTTATGTTTTGAAATCTAATTTTAGTCCGAATAATTAAATTTTAATCAAATATGAAATGTTCCAACAAAAGCTCTACGAAAGCTTTTAGTGCTGAAAAAGCTTCAACGTTTGTATGTAATTTTAATCGTTTTGAAACCTAATTTTCCGAACTTCCAAAATATCGCTAATATTGAAGATTTTCAAAATTCCCAAATATTCTGACCTGAAAATCTGCACTGATAAGCTTGGAAATTTTGAAAATTTTAGATATTTCGGATCCAAACTCATCATTTGTACGGTGACTGTATTTTCTAATCCAATTTTCGGATATTCGCTCTCAATTTTTCAAATGATTTTTAAGTTAATTTTGAAATAAAGGGTTCGTCGCCTAAGTCTTTCATTATATTATAAGTTCGATTCCAAGAAATATTTTATGTTAATTTCAATTGTCGTTAATTAACAATTTCATACCATCAACCATGACTTTACCACCTCTGAATTATAATGTTTTGCAGAAATTATGGTTTAAGGTCGTCGTCATCGTCATGTACTTCTTAAATACAAAACCATCCAATATTTATGTACACAAGTCATGTATGTAATCCCATTGCGGTTAATTTGTTTCTTGTTTTGCGTATATGTCGATTGTCTTAAGAATGTTAATAAGACATTCGTTTAATATGTGGTGTAATTTATTTACAAAGAAGTTATACTTTTACATAAGAAAACTATTCAAAAAATGTCTTTCATATCGTAATATTACATAATAGTTGAAATGGGATATTTTTTAATTTGCAAATTGTGTTTGATCTGAAGAGAGTCGCGACATGCAAGTAAAAAAGCAAGAAATAAAAGGCTTGGTGGTTGTATAATTATCAATATCGGTTTCTTGAAGTATAAGTTTGCCGACACGACGCCGCTTCCCATTTTATTATTTTAAAGTAGTCATGGGATGTCATTGTTCCAAATGTTACTTCATCCTATATATCTGAAATATACAATGTTTTGAAATAATTGTTCGATTTAATTGTTTTATTTTGTTCCTATTCGTACTTTGATACCTACAAAATGACATCAAATATGTCTTACACCTAATCGGTGATTTAGGACTTATTTGGGATCTGTTTAGGAACACATTCTTAACAACTTAATTAGAAATAATTTGGCGTCACTATAGATCCGAAATTTTTTGATATTTTTTCATATAGAAATTCTTTAAGAAATCCTAAACAAAAGTCGTTTTAATAGGAATTTGTAGGGTTTTTATAATTCCATTTTTAACGGAATTTTAATAATGGTGAGGTTTATTTTAATTAGAGGGTGAGACATATTTGCATAACATTTGCATACAAATACCTAAAATATCTAGGAAAAATATTTCATTTCAGATGAACCATAAAGCCTCTGACCGATAATTAATCAATAAATCCGCCATTTAGTTGATTTTATTATTTCACCATTCAAATTTTATATCATTTGGAAGTGACACCATTCTCATGTATTAATAGGAAAATTCATATATTTATATGAAATTAATGGATTTTAATCTAAATAATGATTTTTAAAATTATGAAAATATTTAATTTATTTTCCCTGACATATTTTGAATAATCTTATATATTTTTCCGTTAATAAATCCAATTCAAACTAATTTAAAATCTAATAGGAATAAATCTCAATTTCAATTCTTTTCTGTTCGGAAAGAAAATCAACGTATTAAAATTGGATATAAAATGTAATAAATTTCTTAATTTTAGGGACATTTATTGCATAGAAATTCATCAAATTTTCTGATATTTAGGGAATTTTTAGGATTTTCAAACTTAGACCCTTCTTCTGTCAATTAATAAAAAGAGATCAAAATTTGATTCTCATAATTTATATAGAAATGAAGAGATATTTTCTATCAAATCGAGGGTTGGATGTAAATTCGTTCGCGTTCAATTAATTAAATTTTCATTATCAAATTCTTATCAGTCGGTTATATTTATTTGTTTTCCCAATTTTCTGTTTATATTATATTTTTATATATTTCGTTGTAGGCCGATTGTAATCATCGATAATGTTGACGAGTCAACGAGTCTAACTGATGACAAAATAACGGAAAATAATTTATCGAAACATGAACTATTATCGATTCGTACAGATAAGAATGTTGGTGGCGATAAGAGTTTTGGCGATGATAAGAATGGTAGTGATTTGTTAGTCAATATAGAAAAGAGTTGTCCCATAGACGTATCGGAACGATATAATTCGGAATCAATCATTTGTAACGGTAAGCAGTCGATATTAAATCCGAGTGACCAAAAACAATTTGATCACGTAATCGATATGAATCGAAAGAAATCGAAAAATGGTAAAGGTGGTGATAAGGAAACAATGGGTAAGAAATCGAATGGTAATCAAAATCAATCGAAAAATGGGAAACAACAAGTAACCGCCGATATCGATAAGAAATTGAATGAAGCACCACCGACCACCAAAAAATCCCCATCCAAAATAGCGAAATTAACGAAAAAATTAACTGGCAAGTCGACGGGTAGTAAAACGGAAAAACAAACCAATCAAATGATTGACAATAATCTTAATCCGCCAAACAATAGTAAACGGATTGCAGACAATGGAAAGGTATCACCACCAACCGAGCTACAAACGATCAACATTCCATTGCAATCATCATCCGGTACGGTAATCGGCATTAATAAAAGTGAAACGACTCAAGTCGCTGAAGAAAAAATTGAATTGATGGGTATAAACGCATCGACGGCACTAATTAAATGTGATCTGCCAGTGAATGTATCAAATGATAAGAATACGAATAGAAGTGATTTGAAATTGGATAGTGAAACGTGTAATGAGACTGATTCAAATGGAGTGACAATAAATGAATCTATGCATAAAATTGATCGAACGGATGAACGTATCATATTGGGTACGGAACATCCAAACGATCGGAGTCCACTGGCAAGGACATCCAAACAGCATGACATTGAGAGGATTATGGATGATCACACAGGTATGTTACTTCTCTTTTTTCTGTTTCTTCGTAATAAATTAATTTTAAATGATGACTAAAATATTGGGACAATTAATTGCTGGTTAGATGTTAGATATTTATTTAGATAGAGTTCTTAAAATTTTTAAACTTTAATCTGAATTTAATTTAGAGCTTTTTGATCTGCTTAGTGTGATGTATGTATGAAAATTACATGCTAAAGGTAAGTGAATATTTCTGCATAAAATTGCAATTCGTTGAAAGACGACTGGCTAGATTTGGCTGAAACTTCTTTCCTATTTACTTGATAGGGTAAAATAAAAAGTAATTTCAGGATTTTGGAAAAAAAGAATTTCTAAACGAGTTATGAGCTGGAAAAAAAGAATGATTTTCGTTAACGATCTTCAATAAATTTTCTTGGTAATTTTTAATCAAATTTTTGAAATTATATTTTTTGTTGAAGAAAATTCGCTCGATTTGGGTGAAAGTTTTTTTCCTGAATAGTTGATGAGCCAATCTAAAAGTTAATTTCAGGATTTTAAAAAAAAAAATTTTTTAACCGAGGTCTGAGCTGTTAAGAAATCCGTAATTTCCTTGAACAATCTTCAATTTATTTTCTTAGTCATTTTTGATCAAATTATTGAAATGGAATTTTTTTTAAGTAAAATTTTATTCGATTTAGTTGAAATTTTTATCCTAAATAATTGATGACATAAACTAAAAATCATGTTCAAGATTTTAGGAAAAAAAATTTTTAAAGCGAGTTATGAGCTTTAAAAAATCAATAATTCTTGTTATTTTTTGACGAAAATTGTATGAATTTTTTTAAAAAATATAAAATTACTCGATTTAATAACTAAAAATTAATTTTATTATATAGCCGCGACCGATTTGGTTTTTTATTCTTTTGAATAATTTAGAAAAGTTTAGTAGAAATTATACTAGCGAAAGTATGTATCAGGGTAAGTATTTCAATTTTATTAATAATGATTTTATAAATTAAATTAAGGGGGAATATCTGAGAAGACAGCGAAAAAATAGGTGACATTTAAGGGATATTTTTTCGCCGGCCATGACAATAACTGCCCACTGCCGCCTCCTTAAGGATACCTTTTTCGGACACATCTTTCGGTAATTCTCGTCGCAATGTCGATTGATTGTTATTGGTTGGTGCTACCGAATGGGGGACCGGTATGGGCTGGTGATGGTGATAGAAAGAAATTTGGTGGTAGTATTTCGCTTAGTCGCGTACCTAAGACAGATTTCGATCAGTTAAACGTAAAATTTTCAGATAATTCAACATTTTAATATTTTTAAATTTAATATTCAAAATATACATTGTAATAATTATAAATAAATGATTAAAATTAAGCTGCGTTTTATTTATTCTAGAACCCTGCAACAGAGCGAAACTTGCAACTCCTGCAACACTTGCAGAAATTTACAACTTTGCAATCTTTGCAGAAATATGCAATTTCTGCAACCCTTGGAGAAACTCACAACTCCTGCAAGCTTTGCAGCAATATGTAATACCTGCAATCCGTGCCAAAAAATGAAAATCCAAAATCCTTGCAGGATTCAGCAGTTTCTGCAACCCTTACAGACACCTAACAAAAAACTGCAACTTACTTATGTAACTCCTGTAATCCTTACAGAAATATTCAATCTAGTCTGATCTAGTCATCTAAATCTCGCAGAAACGTGCAATTCCTGCAACCCTTGCAGAAATATGCAGTCCCTGCAACCCTTGCCAAAACATAAAAGTTCAAAATCCTTGCAGGATTTAGCAATTTCTGCAACGCTTGCAGACACCTTCAACTATCCTAGTAGAAAACTGTAACTTATGTAATTCTTGAAACCCTTACTGACACCTACAATTTCTGCAACCCTTGCTGACATCTGCAACTCCTGCAACTTTTGCAGAAATATGCAAGACCTGCAACCCTCGCCAATAACCCATAACTTCAGGAATCTTTGCAGAAACATGCAATTCCTGCAACTCTTTCAGAAACCTACTAAAAAAAATCGGTGTAAGTCGCTATAACTGTTAAATTCGAATGAAATAAAATCCGCTGAATTTTGAAACGGTAGGAAAACGGTAGCGTATAGTCGAGGACAGTTCATACTCGACAAAAATCTGAAAATGTTGAAAAACTTGAACTTTATCAGCTATTGCTGATTTTTCACATTTTTCTGCATTATCTCTACTCTTTACTGATTTGTTTTGATATCCTAACTTTCCCCCAGCTTTTTTCCTGTAAACCTAATGATCCCATTCCATAAAATGGGAAAATATATCATTTTCTGGCATATCAACTGTTCCCTCGTTGTACCTACTGTCCATGTCCACATCTATTTATAAAGAAATTTCTCAGGATCCCTCAAGATGTTTGAATAAAATCGAACAAATCGGTACATTGAGGAAATTGTTAATTAAGGAAATTATTTAAAATAATGTTAGGAATTAGTACTTTGGAATTATTCTATTCTCCCTAGAAATGATAGCTTCCCTTGTAGCTAGCTAGCTAATTTTACTCGTTTGATAATCTGTTCATCTTATGTTGAATGAAATTTTAAAAATTGTAAATTGTCGACAGCTCACGGTAACCTTTAATTTATTTTGCGATCCATTTTTAATCTGTATAATTAATTTCTAATTAAATCTGAATCTTTCCTACAAAAGCTTTTAGAAAATTTAGAAGCTTTAGAGCTTCAAATATAATTTTATACGCATTTTCCAATCCACATTTACTGAACCGAAATTTCAAATTTTGTAAAGAAAGTTCTATTAAAATACCTAAAGCTCACCGAAAGCTTATTTTTTAGATCTTATTTTATTTATTTTTAAGTCAATTTTTCATCCGAATAATTAAATTGTAAACAAATATAAAATTTTCACGTGGGAGCAATTAAAAAATTTAAAAGCTCTAAGAAAGCTTTAAGTTACATATATAAATTTATATGTGTTCAAACCTATTTTCCATCTAAATAATTTGACTGCACCGAGATTTGAAATTTTCTCAAAAAGTTCTATTCAATTACCCAAAGATCCCCGAAAGCTTTTTTTACCAAAATTTTATTTTATTCCAATCGAGATCCCTTTTTATTCCATTAATTAAATTCCAATCAAATTTAAAAATTTCCTGCCTGCCTAACCTGGTAGGTTTAAAAAAACTTAAAAGCTTTAAGTTAAGAATATAAATTTATATAAATTCAAACCTATTTTCCATCCAGTTAATTTTACTTCGCTAACATTTCAAATTTTCTCAAAGAAGTTCTATTGAATTCTCAAAAGCTCATCGAAAGCTTTTTCTACAAATTTTATATTATTCTCATCGAGATCCATTTTTTATCCTATTATTTAAACTCTATTCAAATTTAAAATTTTTACGCAAAGCTTATTATAGACGGCTTTGAGATCTAAATATCGTTTTCTAAAATTTAGATTAAAACTTGAGGTAATTCCTTAATTATAGGGACATTTCTAGTATAGGATAGTTTTTCTATAAATTTTTTGAAGTCTAATTTATGATCGGTTCAATGAAAAACCGTTTAATATTACTAACAGAGTTCAGAGGATAGGTTGTTCCCAATGATCTGAATTTTATTTTTCTCTAGCGAATAAAATTTATAGACAAAATAAATTAGCATAAAATGTAGCCAATCTAACCGATCATCTTTACTATCCCAATAAAGATGAATGTTTTATTTTTAAATTGATACTTTGTATTACTAACTATTCTCCGGTTGGCTACTTTTTAAATTAACAGATCGAAGTAAAAAAAAATAAAGAAAAGAAAATAGAATGAAAGAAAGAACCAGACCAGAAGAGATTCCGACTGTTTCATCAATATACCGGTTGATTGAAAATTATTATTGCAAAAACGATGATAATTAACACACAAGAGTGGTAACATTTATAAGACGTTGGAAGAAAGACAGAAAGAATGCAATTCCTTTTGTCAATTGCAATTTACTATTCCTTTTTTGCTACCACATAAAATGCAATTTGAAACCAGTTAATGATGGTAATTAATGTTAATAAGGTTTATTGGATTGGTCTCGTGTTTATATTCCCCGGGTCTTATTCTCTTTCTTATAACATTTATCGAAATGCCATCAGATGATTCTTTGTGGCTTCCTTATTTTCTGATATATTTTTATTTTAAATACGATAACCCATCTAATAGATAACTTTCTAAAATGAATCCCAGAATTAAGATTAGTTATTAATTATATTATTTTATTGTTACTTTTCCAAAACTTCTGTTGCAAGTATATTTAATTTGGAAGTTAAATTTTGCATTGCCTATCGAGAAATTGTAACTTGCAACAAAGACGGATCAGAAAGATGTTCAAAGAATAAAAACTTTGTTCTATGAAATTCAAAATACAGATGGACATTAAATAACGTTGACTATTCTGTTTGGTTAGAAATACTCGGTACATCCATAAAGACATTACTGTATCTTTACAATAAAATTAATTTTAAACGGGGGTACAAGTAGAGCGGGAGGAAGGAGATATTTCAATTAAAATACTATTTTAATTTTAAAGAAAATTTATTTATTTAAAATTCTGTTGCTGCACAAATACGGGCCCAAGACCCTGAATGATTCCGAGCATGATTATTCGGTAAAACAGTTGGTTTAATATCACCTGTTTCTGTCTGCATATCGAAGAAGTGTTACCAATTCTGTAAGATTTTATATGTAAGAAAAATGTATAAGAAATAAAAATACATATGAAACGACAGTTGGATACAAATAAACAATTCCTTTAAATGGATATAATATCGGCTGGTTTTGGTATTTATTAAATAATATAAGAATTTATTGTAACGATTTATAAGTGAAGGATATAATTCAGTCAGTCAGTTATGGCCATTTTAATAATGGCTTTAATAGAAAATTAACATTTATTTTTATTTATTTATTTAATATTGCCATTACAATGTTTTTTGTATGTAATCATTAGATATAAGTACAGTAAATTTTATTTAATTAAGGCAAAATGAAACGGTGCTTTTGTTCAAATTGATGGTATAATAATAATAAATTTGTCTCTGTTGTATTTAAACTTAAAAGACTTGTATTTCGTTTTTTTTTTCGCTTATTTTAATTACTGTCAATAATTAAAATTCTGACAGTTTACAAGATTCGGATTTAAATTTAAGTGTAACGATAATTTGGAACTGTCTATAATTATTGTAAAGACGTTCTCCCTGTATGATGACCTCTTTTAATTATAAATAAAATAATAAAATCCAATAAATTTTATTTACGAGCCCCAGAAAACCGACCCAGATCGATTAAATTCGAAGAAGACCTTGACTTAATATGATTTATTTGAAAATAAAATGTTTATGATTTTTTTAACATTTGGTATAATACGGCTCGTCATGCTATCCACGGTATGTGGGTAATAAAACTATATAAATAATTCTAGACAGTCTAAATAAAAAACAGACGATTATTAAGACGATAATTAAGACGATAATCTTTTAGCAATTAAAAAATATTTTAATAACTTGACGCGATTTCTACATATCGTAATTAAATATCTTAAGTTTTAAAGTTCCAGATTTTAAAACAATTATCCGGAAAATTAAGATTTTCCATGAAACTGTTAGGAAAATTCTAGAAAATCGAAAAAAAATCTTGTGAAATATTTCCTTTAAAGCTCGGTAAAAACTTAAAAGCTCAATAAAAGCTTTTGATTCTAGATAGAATTTTTTATACGTTTTAAATCTATTTTTTGTCCAGAAAATTTTAAGTCAACAACATTTAGAATTTTCTCCAACAAAAGCTTTCTGAACAACAGATAAGCTTACTGAAAGCTATTATTTAAAATTAAAGATAGTTTATTTGAAATCTTTTTGCCATCCGATTAATTAAATTTGAAACAAATTCGAAATTTCTATGAAAAGCTCTCCGAAAACATAAAAGCTCAAGGAAAGCTTTAATTTCTAGGTATAATTTTATACGTTTTGAAATCTATTTCTCATTAAAACAACTTTATGTTAACAACATTTAGAATTTTGTCTAACAAAAGTTTTCTTAACAATAGAAAAGCTTATTGAAAGCTTTTAATTAAAATTAAAGTTAATATATTTGAAATATATTTTCTTCCCGTTTAATTAAATTTGGATCAAATTTAAAATTTCTATGAAAAGCTCCGCGAAAACTTAAAAGCTCAAGAATAGCTTTGATTTCTAGGTATAATGTTCGTTTTGAAATTATTTTCCATCTAAACAACTTTATATTTAACAACATTTACAATTTTCTCTTACAAAAGCTCTCTTAGCAATCGAAAAGCTTACTGAAAGCTTTTAATTAAAATTAAAGTTAGAATATTAGAAATCTATTTTCCATCTGATTAATTAAATTTGAATCAAATTTGAAATTTGAAATTTCCGTGAGAAGCTTGACAAAAACAAAAGCTCAAGGAAAGCTTTAATTTTTAATTTTAATTTTATACGTTTTGATATCTATTTTCCATCCAAGCAACTTTATGTTAAGAACATTTGGAATTTTGTTCTTAACAATCGAAAAGCTTACTGAAAGCTTTAATTAAAATTAAAATTAGTATATTTGAAACCTATTTTCTATCCGATTAATTAAATTTTAATTAAAGTTGAAATTTCCGTGAAAGCTTTTTTAAAAAGAATTTCTTTAATAAGTCTTTAAGGTTTTTTTTAATCATTAGATCTATTAAGCTTGGCCTTAAATTTACTTAACAATTTATAACTGATCTAAGAGGACCTTACTTGGGGATATTAAAATAATTAATCACTTTTTATATCAAGATATCCCCTAACATTCACTAAAATTCCTAAAAGCTCTGACATATATTTTGAAATTCTCAATATTATATTTAAAGTTACTAAAGTAACAGAAGCAACTAAAACTATCCCTTAACAATTTCCCAGAGAACACAGATAAATTTAAACTCTTTTAAAACTGTTAGCGCCTAACAAGTCTAGTTCAAGGATCTAAAATCCCAATCCTGATAGCTTTATAGAAATATGCTAAACTTCCTCAGTCGTTCTCCATACAAAAAACTTGATTTTTATGTACAAAAGGTTTACTTTGGCGGTAAGAACATGTTTACAAAATTTCAGAGAAATCGGCCCGGTAGTTTTCTAGAAAAAGGTACATTAAAATCAGGTATTTTGTATGGAAAATGGCTGAGGAGGTGACCCCCTTAATGTAAATAAATGGACTTGAATACTTGAAATCGTTCTGAAAAGAAGTTAAGAGTTTAAAACCTACAGATATTCCCAGATATGAGCAAAGAATAAATCCTAAAAAATTGCCGTGTCAGTCTAGTGTAAAAATCGAGAATTCTGTTTATGCAAAATTAAACTTAAGGGTGCAATGAGAAAACCGTAGAACAAATTTTTTTAAAAAAATCAACTCTATGATTTTAGGGGAAATAGTTATAATTTTCATAAAAATAACGGATCCAAATAGGGGAAGAGATGGATGATTAACCAATATATTAAGATTAGGTGGTCCCCTATCAACTTAAATTTTTGAATTTTTAATAAAAAAACGTCTTTTCGGAAATTCAACAAAATCAATCGGTTTTTTTTCAAGATTTTCCTAAGAAATTCTAAAAAAATTTCTTTTTCAAAAATTTTTATGGCAAATTATTACTAAGTAATTCGCGAAGAGATTTTATTTAGAAAATTTTTCCAAAAAATCAACCGTTTTGGTTCCATTCGACGCGAAGCAAAGTCCCAATCATTAATTCAAAAATCGATTTAAAAATATATTTTCTTAGATAACCCCTTAAGATTTGTATATCATTAGCTTTATGAATCGCTCCTCTAAATGAATCCTAAATGAAATTTTGAAACATTAAATTTCTACCAAAATTATAGAATTTCTAAAAATTTTGCTTGACTGAAACGAATTTTCTTTGAATTTTCTTGAAATTTTGTGAAATTAATTTGTTTATTTATTCATTTAGGAACAATTTTGCGTCATTAGATTTTCCATTTATTGAACAGTTTTTCTGGTAAATTCCCTATTCTACGGAGCCGGTCCGAAAATAATGAAAATTACAAGCAAAATAAACTGAATGTCTGCAAATTAAAAGCTTCAGCAAAATTATTAAAAATTCAATAAAACCTATGGATTTATTAAAATTGTTGAATAAAAGCCTACATTTAAATCTAAATTTCTAAAATATTTATCATTGCGTCATTGCCCATTTTATCAATTAGGATGAGCTTAATCAAACTTATCCGGTGAAATTAAATATTCTTCAGGTTTTCAACAAGATTCTAGAACTCTCTGGATAAAGTTACAAAGATCAGAATCAGTGGCGTGCGGTCAACATCTCACTAAGATGTGCAGAATTTGATGACCCCTTAACAAAATGTTACAGCCTTATTATTATGTTGCTATTACTAGGGTGCATGCCGAATATTTTCTTCAGCCGGAAAAAAATGTAAAAATGCAGAAAGTTGCTTTGACTGACAGTTAGGTAGAAATAGCCAAACTTCGGAAAAGTTGAAATTTCTCTGGACATCACGACATACAAGTATGATCCGGATTTCCGGATAATTTTCTTCGGATACATACAAAAAAATGTAATTATGTAGGTAGTTTATAAATTAGTTGAGGAAAAATAAAAAAATATCAAAACTAAACTTGTCGTATAAAAGCTCTACAAAAACTTAAAAGCTCCCAGATTGCTTTATATTCCGAACCTTACTATTTCCGTTATAAAATCTATTTTCTACCCAGAAATCTATTTTCGCGGAAAGCTTATCCAAACTATTAAAAGCCTAATGAAAGTTCAAAGTATGGTACCTAATTTCAAACGCTTTACAATCTATTTGCTATCCAGATAAAGGCCCCTTAACGAAATTTGAACCATTTCGAAGATGAAGCTACAACAATGTCTAAAGTTCATTGAAAGCTTCAAATTAAAATGTCATTTTATATAATATGGAATTCAATTTTAATTCGGTTCATTATATTTATTAAAAATGTAAGATTTTCGCCAAAATCTGTCTCAAACCATAGTAAGCTTAAAGAAAGCTTTAAATTTCGAACTTCATTTTTTACTTTTTAAAATCTATTTTCCGTCAAAATAACGGAACTTAGACGAAATTACGAATTTTCCCAAAAAAAGCTTCAACAATCTCGAAAGCTCATTAAAAACTTAACATTGAAATGCCATATTAGATAATTCGACAAAATTCGATTTGGACGAAAGCTAATCAAAACTATTAAAGGCTCCACCAGATCGAGATCAGAAAAAATGCTTCAAATATCTCGAGAGCTAATTGAATATTTAAATTCTAAATATAAACCTTTCTTAGCGCTTTCGATTTCATCACAGAGATTCAAATTTCGAATTTAAATTTAGGAGGAAATTTAAATTCCATACTGACCAAAATAGTATTTTAATTATGCGATTTCGCTACGCTTTCGGGACTTTCTTAAAGATTTTTCAGAAAATCTTGCATTTCCGATATTTTAAATTATTGGACGAAAAGTCAATTTCAAAAGACCGTAGGCCAGATTTGAATTATCAGTTTACAGCAATAGAAATTAATTACGATTTTGTTAATATTTCAAATTTCGGGAAAATTGATAGTTAATTCATTTGAAATTTTGAAATTAAATAAGAGTCAGAAAATTACATGAATTTGATTCTGAATCGGTCGAAAATTCTTCAAAAAAAATATCCTCTTCGAAAATTTGGAAGAAAGTTGTTAAGAGGAGGCCATACATTTTCTCTATTTGAAAGAAATGTGATGCCGAAATTATTTTTCGCAATATTAATTTTTTGCGAGCGATCTTACAATATTTTAAAATAAAATCCGACAGTATTGATTGGGCAATTGATTGATAATAAATAAATTTAACCAAAAACTGTAATATGCATGACAAAAGGCAATAATTAACGAATGATATAAGAATGTCATCTTTTTTGAAACTCTCTACTTTTTATATACGATTTGCGATAAATAATCAATTACAGATTATTAAATAGGAGAATGGAGGAATATTGGATTTTTTTTAATCGAGAAAGTTGGCCCGTAAAGGATGAAAAATTCACAGTTATATTTTCATAGCTCTCAATGGGATATCCAGAGGTTTGTATATTCTTTACTTTGTATAACCAAAGAATTATTACTTGCGGGGAAGGTTTACGATGACATGTTAAAATGAAATAAATTATAATTAAAGAATTGACATCGATATGATTACCATATTAAATAAATCCAGGAAGGATTAAAAAAAAATTAACGGTAAGGTAAATTTGTAGGGCAAAGAAGTTCATTCTATTGTACATATCTTACTACCGTTATTTTTTTTTTAATTTTCTCCGATTAATTTTAAATTAATATCGATCGGTTGGGCATCATTGATCAACCAAATTATCAATTTAAAAAAAAAATATTCGAATTTCATTCATTTTCCGGATAGAAAAATTGTTGAAAGATTTTTATTTATTTTAATTAAGAAATATATTTAGAAGAGGTTAAAATTAAAACAGATTATACAATAGCGTGTTTAATTTAATTGGAGGAAAAAATATTATTAAGTAAAATTAATATGTTTTCTTATTCATTTCTAAAATTGTCTTAATAATCTTCTTACTATTCGAATTAATTGACAGTATTTTCGAATTAAATATAATAAAGTTCAGTTGTTCCAATCAAAATTTCATCTGTTGTAATATCTCCCCTAAATTTCCGATTTTAGATTAACGAACAAAGCGGTAGATTAGTTTAATAATAACATTTATCTACAAATTATTGTCATGTGAATACTTCTAAGTTTATAAAAGATATCATTTTGTGGTGATGCGGATTAAGTAACGTTCGATTGGGACATCCACAAAATAGATATTGCTTTCGGTCATTTATTTCAACCAATTTTAAATAAATTGTTTAAATAAATTGATCGACGAAAAAACAATGTTTTAGAAAATTATTTTTAATTTAAAAAAAAATTGAAAAAAAAAATTTCCTCTAACAGTCTAACAGATCGAGAAATGAACTTCGTGCTCAATTTGTCCATGCCATGAACATTTCATATGATTGCATTCAATTTAATTTATATTTTTTATTACAATAAAATTTTATCCGATTTATTTTTTTTAATGCAACCCATCAAAATAACAGGACGGGTAACCATATGGTTATATCCCAGACCATACATCATCCGGACATGGTTCCCATCTCTGATATAACCACTCAAATTGATATTTCTTTTTAAGTACCTAAGTCGACTTGAGGTTATATCTGCATTTTATATCAGAAAAAAATATAAATAAAATACTAACAGCACTGCTTGCGAAATTATAATATTTTGTCTTATTTAATACGGATTCGTGGTCTTATAATTTTTGGGTGAAAACAATATTGGTACATGGAAGTGGCATTGAAAAACAGCCAAAATCAAATAATGTCATGATATTGATTGAAATGAATCAATTTATATCTTTATTTTATTTATTTATTTTTTTTTTAATTTTTCAATTTATTTATTTAGTTAATAAACGTAATACTTGGGTACATTATTTTGATGGTGATGGGATAAAAATAATGTTTTATATATCTGAAAATAATAATACAGTAATTTCTTAATATAACCAAATGTCCGAAATTAATTTTTTTTTTGTATGAGATCAACATTCCAATATTTTAATTAAAATAAAAAAAAAATGAATCGAGGTTTCTTGTCTTTCGAAAATAAATATTTATAAAACTCAATTCAATATCGAGTATAACAAGTTAATTTGAAGTATACAATAACATAGATTAGGATATTGACGATTTTTTCTAGCTGAAATGATAGATTTACTCTTCCAGCACATAACTGGCCCGATTAATCCAAAAATTAATTTTCCATCTGGAATGTAAATATACCTAGAATAAAACGTTTAAGAATGATCGTCCCGGCATTTGAATTAAAAATTTATACCTTTCTTGATTCTAGTTTTACCATTAATCGTTAGAAACTATCATGAGTTTCTATTTTAATTCTAGTTCTATACTAGGACATCCCAATAAATTGTCTTCATCCTCCATGATTTCAAAAAAATTCAATCTAAAAAAGTTTAAATTTTAGAAAAATATTTGTAAAATTTAAAAAAAATGAGCAAATTGAAAAATTTGAAATATTTTAAAAATTTGAAAAATTAGAAAAAACTTTTGGAAAATCCAAAAAAGCTAGACAATTAGAAAGACATGAAAAATTTTAATAATTTGGAGTTTTTTTAAAAATTTTAAAAATTATTAAAAAAAATTTGCAAAATCTAAAAAAATTAGAACATTTAAAAATGTGAAATATTTTTTAAAATTTAAAAAATTAAAAATTTTTTTCGAAAATCTG
>JANTOP010023104.1:0-12827 GCA_027564815.1 Symmerus nobilis | reverse complement strand
ACCTAAAATGTATAGTATATGTAAACGTTATCGCTAACATTTAAATACATATCGCCCGGTTAAGTCTTAGAAAAAAAAACCGTAATTAAAATCCGTACCCATAATATACCAATACAACAATTTGAACTCGTTGTTATGAGTTGATACTTATTGCGTATCATTGGCATCGCTAGCTTGAATGGTTTGTGTACAATTTTTTTTTTCCAATTTTACCACATTATATGAGTGTATCCATATACGAATGCTACCTTTTCGAATAGAGTGTGCGTAAATGTCACTTTTGCCCGTCTCTGGCGTAGATATATAGTGACATTTCACGTTTCTTCATCTTTTTTTTTCGAATCGAACAGTTTATTTATATTTTTAAAACGTTTAATTAACAAAATCGATAAAATTATCGAATATGGTAAGCACGTCGATCGAAAACTTTTATTTTCTATTTACCTTTTATATTTTTGTTTTATATATTCAATTTCATAGGCACGCAATGCTGAAAAGGCAATGTAAGTACGATTTATGATATTTTTATCATATCAAACTTGATCGATTTCAATTTGAAATGCTTCAGGACAACGTTGGCTCGATGGCGGGCTGCAAAGGAAGCGGAATCCGGTGATAAAGATCGTCGGCCATATTTAGCATCCGAGTGTACGGACGTATCGAAATGTGAGAAGTGGCGTTTAGAAATAATCCGAGAAATCTCGAAGAAGGTCGCTCAAATTCAAAATGGTAATAAATTAATGTTAATAAATGTAAATTTCCTCAACCCTGCTAAATGAAAATCGTAAACTATTTCAGCCGGACTTGGTGAATTTCGTATTCGAGATTTAAATGATGAAATAAACAAACTATTACGAGAGAAGCGTCATTGGGAAAATCAAATATCTGCTCTCGGAGGACCACATTATCGTCGTTATGGTCCGAAAATGTTTGATGCCGAAGGTCGAGAGGTTCCCGGTAATCGGGGTTACAAATATTTTGGTGCTGCAAAAGATTTACCGGGTGTTCGGGAACTGTTTGAACAGGAACCACCACCACCGCCTCGAAAGACTCGTGGTGAGCTAATGAAGGACGTTGATGCCGATTATTATGGTTATCGAGACGATGATGATGGAATTTTAATACAGTTGGAAGAGAAGGCTGAACGAATCGCAATTAAAGCAGCAATTGCTGAATGGAAGGAACGACAAAGTAAGGGTACCGTGGAGGAGATGGACGATGAAGATATATATCCGACTGACGAAACAATGGTATGTAACTTACTACACTTTATATTTCATCAGTTGTAAACATTCATTGTGTATATGAATTTTGATAAATTTTTGTAGAATGAAGCTAGTAAATCCACAAGTAACGACACCGAAGATGATCCAATGGGTAAACTTGGTCCAAGATTTACAGCTCATGTACCAGTGCCAACGCAAAAGGATGTAGAGGAGGCAATACTCCGAAATCGTAAACAAGAACTTATGGACAAATATGGAATGGGAGATAATGAATAATGTAATTTAATTATTGATTATAAGTATTAACATAAAATATTTGAATGGTGTTTATTTTTAGTTCAATTTATGGACACAATAATCTTCAGTGTTCTATATTCGTATATTGAATTTCCTGTAAGCACAGAAATACGATATTTGATGAAAAATGTCCTGAAATAACTTAATTATTAAAGATTTCATATCTATGAGGACCACAAAATTTAGTGTGGTTTTCCTGCAGCGCTAATTCCACATGAAGTTGTAATGTCTTCCATGAGGATAACTTTTTTTCTTTTTTTTTTGTGACAAAGTGTGATAACAATCTTTTTGTGACTGGCATGTTTCTACGAAGCTATTTTCGGCTAAGTTGTTATGTTTCGCGGTAATGCCAATAAGCAAAGTTGGTTAGAAAGAATCTAACCCAATATTAAGGTGTTTCAAAAGCAAATTTTTTCTATTTAAACACGTACATTTCCTGATACATTCTTTCTCATGTAAAAAGAAATGCACGAAAAAAAATTCGCAAGCTCGTCAAAGTTCGGCAGAATATATGACTAACTATTTAAGCGAAATATTTGACTACTAGGTATATATTCCCTCTAACCTCTCATTCAAAAGTCCCCATATAAAGATGATTTTTAGAAAAATAGGATCCTTTTAGTAGATGAGGGTAGTTCCAATGTATGAACGACTCACATTATTTTTTTAAGGGGGAATATCCGAGCACACAGCGGAAAAAATAGGTAAATTTTTGGAATTATTATATCACAAAATATTTGTTCGATTTTATCCAGGTTTGTGTTATTATATTAAATATATATTGTCTGGGAGCGCTGCTGTCACGGCCGGCGTGAAAAATTACCCTCGCTCGCACGGTCTGCGTGTAACCAACCCCTTATAATTATCTTATTTTTTTACAATTTTCTTTATTGCGATCCACCGACACTAGTCGGATATTCCTCCTTAAGAAAAATATTTTACTAATACATACCAAATAATGTACGTCCCCGAATAGAGTACTCCTCCATAAAGTCTATCTCGGGTTTACTATTTCGGTATATGTTCTCTAATAGTGCCCGGGGTACACTAACCAGTTCCATAATTTTCTAAATTAAAATGTTTTAATTGATGAATTAACGAATTCCTGTTTTAATTTGACTTTTACCTTGTTTTAATAAATACAGGGTGATTCGTTCCTGCAGAGTCAAACGTTGGGAAGTGATAAGGTATGATCCCTTATTTTCGATTTATGGGGCGGACAAATTTTTCACATATTTCAATTTATGTGAAAAAGACAGATGAAAACGTTGTGTAGGAATTTAGAATCGAAAAAAATGTTTTCTCCATACAAACTAGAATAGATAGCTCTACTCCTTATGCGCAAAGTAATTTGATATGAAACTTGCTAGAACTTAAATCAATTTAAAATTGATCAACCAACCATTTACATTAAATTTACCGTATCGGAATATAGTACCAAATTTATTAAGAATCAAAATAAAACATTATTTGCGATCATTCAAATGAATAATAAAATTCCAAAATGAATTTTCTCAAAATATTACCGATGTAACATTATTTCTTCTTATTAATTTTATCAAATGTAAATAATTTATTGAATTTCTTATTATTGCCACGACCTTTACCCTGTAAAAATTCAACGATTAAAATAATAATTAGAAATAAAATAACAAAAATTTACCTTTCCACGAAATTTCGTTTCAAAATTAGTTGGTTTGGGTGTTGAATGTGATCCGCCTTTAAATTTATTGAAATCTACCTTTGAGTAATCAAAATGTATTGGTTGATTGGAACTTTGACTCGTTTTGTTATTTGAAAGATTTCTTCTTTTCCATTGATTTTCATTTCTTTTCTTCTGGTGGGCATTTATAGGCGTAGAAGAATTTGTTTTAAGAGATGTTGATTCTTTCATAGAATCTATAGATTCTTCATCGGACGATTCAATGTTTTGGACATTTACAGATTCGTTAGTGCCTGTTGGCCTTTTCCTTGTATTTATTTCTTTTTCAATTTTGGTTTTCTTTAAAGAATCGATTATTTTATCGTCGTGCTTTCGTTTACCAGATTCCCTTAATGGTAAATTTTCTGGTTCGTCGTCGCTGACTTTTGGTTCCGTTTTAACACTAACATTTAGTTGGGAATTTTCTTGTCTACATTTCTCTTCTTCAGCTAATTTCCGTTGTTCGGCTAAGCGTTCTTCTTCCGCGAATGGTAAAATAGCTAAATATCTTGCATACGGACTAATGAATTTTATGTCTTTAATTTTACTTAAAGTTTCTTTGATTTCGGTGTCCTAAAAATTAATAAGGAATTTTATTTATTCTAGATTCTATATTCATTTAAATTTTCTTACATTTAATTCGTTAGATGAGTTCATTATGCTTAAAATTGCTTTATTTTTTACTGGTAATTGGACAACACTAATATCCACTGTAGCATTCGATTTCGATCCTATTAAACAAGGTAAATCATCACGAAATTCCGGATCATGAGATATATCATGCAAGCAATGTAAATGTCCAGATAATTCAATATGTTCAACCAGCGGTATTGATCTATTCAAAATTCCTTGCGAAACTGGTTTAACTAGCGGTTGCTCACGAGCCCGCAAAATAAACTTATGCAAAACGTGTAAATTTTGGCGAACCAATGTCGGTATTGGATTACAACAGGCCAATATACCTTGCATTTCTCGGGGTAATGTTTCAGCCACATGTAAAACCATATGATTCGGTAAGACATAGCCTAAACTTTCATCTTCTTGACGTGCAATTTTATCACGCCAAGCATATAATTCACGTAGGGCATATAGTTGACGGTTATCGAATACCTTTTTCGATTTATGATATAATTCCATATAGGTATCGGGTAAAAACTGTGGTTTCACGTAACGCTAAATATTAAAAAAAAAGAATCAATTAAAAGATTGGTCGGCACGCTATATTTCTTCTGTAAACCTTTTTACAAATTTCCGTCGACGATTGAAACACACTTATTAATATGTTTGGTTGCCCGTTGGCCGCTTGGAGAAGTTCTTTCTTCAACATATCGTAAATATATAAAAGATAATGGGTATCTTGGCGCGCATACAGAACAAGTTCCTCGGGAAGAGGTCTAGAGAGAAAGATAATAAATTTAAATTAGTTAATCTGTACATCAGAGTTCTAGTCTCACTAAACTGAGAACCAATAACGTTTCGGAACAAGCTAATGGCACAAAAGGGGTTCTTCCTACATTTCCTTACAACGACTTCATTAAGAAAAATTTTAACAGTCACATATCTGTCTTTTATCTAGACAAACCTGTGTATCAGGGTTTCTATAGACTCGGGAATTCAGGACTAATTTTTGAAGACTCGCCGAGTCCGAATCGACTTCAAGTTCAAATCAAATAAATAAATATTGTTTATTCCAATATTGTTTATTGTTTATTTATCGAAAAATTGGAAAATTAAGAAAATCGGAAGAGTGCATAAATCAGTTTTTATAACCAAACATTTCATGAATTTCGAAAAATTTTAAGAAATTTGGTAGATTGATTTAAAATTATAAAATGTTACTTTTAAAATTTTATTAAATTCTATCATGAAAATCATAAAATTTCATCCAGTTCTAAAAACTTAACGACTTTGGAGATATTTTCCAGTAATCTGGATGATACATTTTCAATTTTCATAAATGGGGATCATTTCGATCACTAAATTTTGCCGATATTTTTCATAATTCTATGATCTTCTCACTAACTGAACAGTTCTTCGCTGTCGTTCCAATTCTAGTGATTCTACACCCAATCTGGAGCATTGGAAATATACGAGTAACTGGAGTAGTGTAACTAGTGGTTTAATATTTGGTTGCTATTTGGGTTAGACCATGGGAGAAACCGTAAAGGAAATAACAAACAAAGACAAAGAAATGTACAATAAATATCAGCTAATCTAGGATTTTAAGACAACGAATAAGTGGAAGAGAGACACAAAACTGCTTTACATATTCAGCAATACAATATGTATTGAAAAGGAAGAAAATGCAGTAGCATGCAGATCGTTCACAGAGCCGTGCAGACGATCTAAGCAGTGCCATTGAAGTCTATAATGCTGATGCGATAAATCCTTTCTCTCGTTTCGACATATCAGAAATTCATCGAATTTAGATCAGTTCAGACAGCATAGTTACACTTCGAGCTCTTCACACGACCATTACATTAGAAATGTTAGAAGAAAACATTTTGTGAAAATCACATATATTTTAATATTTAAAAGAATCTGGCCGGAAAATTGTTGAAAATTTCAAGAAAATTTGGAAATTTTATAAAATTGGGCAATTCATTGAAATTGCAAAATGTGGTGAAATTTCGAAAATTTCGAAAAACTCGAATATTTTTTTTTATTTCTACACTTTCAACCAAAATCCGAAAAATTAGTAAAAGAAAAAAATTTGCAGAATTTTATAAAATTCATGTAAGAATCTTAAATCTTATAAAAAATTAGGAAATTTTATGAAAATAATCAATGAATTTTTAATTGTAATTTAAAAATAACCAAATAATAATGGTTTTAATTCAAAATTCTCATAGAATTAAATAAAAATCGAATCCAAAATCGGATTTTTATTTTGGAAGAAATTTTATAAAAATAATTTGACGAAATAATTTGTACAAAATAAGTGATTGCGAAAAAATGCAAAATCCTAGCCCGCTGCACTTTGTCAATATCTTAAAACTTTTAATATTTTAAGGTGAAGCAAAGTGAAATTGGAAGAAAGTTGTTAGAAGCCCTTACACTCCTGCCAAGTTATAGAACGCTGAACTTTGTCAATATTTCCCAACTGTTAGGGGTTTTTTGGCATCCTGAGTCATTACTTATAGCAAATTTGACTTATCCCCAATTCGGCTGGACTTCAATGGTGTCCACTTTCTATCTAATGTTGAATTTGAACACATGAACGAAAGGTTAATTAACGAATTCGACATTAATTTCCATTTTACCCTTGTATTTCATCTATTATTCTGGTCCACTCTATCCTCCTTTGTGTGAAATTTTAAAGACTCGAACTCGGTGAGTCCGAGTCGAGTCGAGAAACCTTATATTGTTAGAAGTAAACATAAATTATAACAAAATCTAATTATACAATACAATCATTTAATTTATTAAGATCAAATATTTTACTCACCGTATCCGCCAGTCAGCCAATTGATACGATTTATCAGCATCCAATTGACAAAAATGTTTCAGTAAATAGGCCAACGATAATCGGGGATAATTCAATTTTTTAACCGCTTGATGTGTATCAAACATATTGACAACGTAAAGTGATAGATCACGCTGCAACCATTCAATATCTAAATCGGCACCATGAAACACTTTTACAATTTTTGGATCAGTGAATATTTCATTCAACTGATGTAATTCATCGCGTAACAGTATTGCATCGATAATGTAATCCTTGACACGGGTTGATATTTGCAGTAAACAAGTGATACCTTGAAATGTTCGATACGAATGATGTTCAACATCGACAGCTATTTCATCGACATCTGATAATTCTTTCATTAAAATATCCAAATTCTCTAGATTATCGATATAAAATATTGGAGTTTTTTCCATCGACTCAGGTTGTTTAGGTTGAACCGAAATCAATTGCTTCTCGGGCGGTTCAAACTTAGTTAATTCAAATTCATACGGATGTAAATATGATTCAATGTTTCCATCTTCACCATATTCGGCCAACACAGCCAACGGTTTAATACTGTGCGGTTTATATTTTATTCGAGGTTCGAACGGATTCATTGGATTATTATCGACTGGTATTTTGAAATTGATTTGTGGTCTGGGAATATTGCGAGCAGTCAATAATCGAGCTACTTTGGATCGTTTGGTTTCTTGGGTGTGGGTTACCATTCGATTTTCATTCCAACTACCGCTTAACGTTTTACTAATGGAAACTGATGTTTGAATTTCTGATTGCACCAATTCGGTGACGGGATTCTTTCGTATGCCGGACATCTCATCCAAATGAGAATTGATCCGTTCTAGCATAATATCATTGCATTCTTGGAGAAGCTCAAATTTCTCATCATGGTCACGTCTAAAATATTTAAATAAAATTAAAATCCTTCTTTTTTATTTATAATATTAATGTGATCTCGATACCTTTGAATGTTTCCCTTAACCTTTTGTAATCTGATTACTTTAGAAATTGTTTCTAATATTTGCTCGGATTGGGATTCAATGATATTTGTAAAAATTGGATAGGCGGAATAGAGACTTTTTGTTGTTCCCGATGGCATGGCATTCACACATTTTGTTGCTTCTAGAATTTTACCAAAGCCGGCCTGATTGAAGGAAGAGGAATATATAAAAGGAATATTTTCTTGATTAGAGTTACCTTTATAAAATCCGGCATGTTAAAACCGTCTATATGAAGTTTGTGGCCGTCGATTCCATTATCGGGCTCCTCGTTAGAAGTTGATTCCATTTGATTCTCAAATTATATTTAAAAATTGAAATTTATATATTTTTGAAACTTGGTCTTGAATCTTCACCACTTTTTATATGAAATAATTCATAATAATTCAAAATTCAGTGGATTGTGAGGTTAGAAAAATTTGGAGAGTGAAACGTCAAAAATCTCTAACCCAACTACCACACTTTCAAAAAAATTGCTTAACCAATGGTATTCAATTTGTGAAGGAATTTATGGATCAGTTTGTTTATTTCTTTTTATAAATAAAAATATATATCATTGAAATTGAACAGTGTGGGTTCGTTTAGGTCGTCTATAGAATTTCCAGATTTCTTTGCAGCATTTTTTCTTCAAGAAGTACGTCCGTCGTCCGCAAATACTTATATTTTCTATTAAATCCACAACAATAAGTATTTATTATTCATGGTCATGTTCCGATAAGTATCTGTTTTTAGATCGGTCCCTTTTTCAATCGATTATAAATATTCCTTTTATCTCGGTAAATATTTTAGTTTCACTATTATTCATTTTGTAATCCATAATTGGTGTTTTTTACAAAAATTAGAACCGTACATAAACCAAAACAATGAATGATATTGATAAACGTCAAATTTATTGATATAGAAATTGCGTGGAAGATGGAATTCAATATTTGCTTTCGTTTTAAAATTGCTTCGACTTTCATATTTTCTGGCAAACAATTTCGTGGTTTCCACAAGTAATTTCTATTCAATAATTTATGAAACGAATTTTACATTGAATGTATAGACGTAGGGTAACGGTGAAAATAAATATAGGTGTCGCTTTTTTATTGCGTCGATGGCGTGCTGCGCAGCAATTAAATGTGGAGAAGATGTAAGTCTACGATTAGAATATAAACGCTTTAGGCTGACATAATGTTTGTTGTTTATTTTCTTGTTATTTCGAAAGAAGTATCGCATGCGGTGTCAAGATGGATTAAAAAATTTAAAGTTCAAGCCTAACTCCAATCCTTTGAACTTCATCCTATAGAAAGTTCATTTTAAAAATTCAAATAGCGATTAACATTTAAATAAGTCATGTATGTGGCCATTCCATCAATGTGGATTTTTAAATTAATTTAAATACAAGTCATGAGGATTATATCACAATACTTTGAGATAATTTGCATGCCGTTTCTTTACTCTGCAGAGTGATTAAACGTTAGTTTATTACCTGGTTAATTCCATATTTAATTTCTTTTCGAACTATCGAAATGAATAATAATCAATGAAATCCACCTATACACCTTTAATAATGAATGACATACATCTATATATTTAAAACGCCCCTCGAGCCACCAACAATTTTAAGCGGCTCATACGGCACGCCGATCTGCATGCCACCAAGAAAAAAAAACGTAAAAATATGCAACGTCTGCATGCAACCGAGAAAATAAACGGGCAATACCTGAGAAAAGAGAGTACAAATCGGAATGGTTGATTTCACGAAAATCGTGTGTTTTTCTCAGTAATTTATCTCAAATTATCATTTAACTATGGTCGATTCCCATATAAATTATATGTAATTTCTCCACCCCCCTTACCGCTACTCTATATTATGAAATTAATTTGTTGTGGAAGCCGGACACGTTTGTAGGGGATTCAGTACCGTACAAATTACATGTAAATTTTATCGCTCTCATTTTATTGCCATTCCTGTTATGCTCTCTATTTTCAGGTGGGTAAGATATTGTTAAGAGACTCGAAAGTCTCTTAAGCGTGTGCTAAATCACAATACCAGTTTTAGTTCAGGCTTGCAAAAGTTTTTAAATAAAATCGGTTGAATATAAGATCATTCTATAAATTAAAATTCTAAAATATTGAGAATATTATATTAAATCCTCCAGTAAATATGGAGAACATAACCTCACCTACTAAACATGCGGTATAGTTTAGCGTATTTGAGGATTGTGATTATCAAAAATCAAACATATTTGATCGAACAAAATAATATAGTGAAAACTCAGAACTGTACAAATTTAAATATACTTTAAATCCCGGAAACAACAAAATAAATAATATGTGTGTAATACAATACAATAGAAAATAATGAAGCAAATGATTATTAATGAAGACTTTTTACAAAGAGACATATTATCATAAAACTTACAAGAGTAGGATAAGAACAAACTTTTAAATGTCTACATGGGTGTAGGGCCTAGGACGTTAAACTTAAAATAGAAAAAAACTAATGGCAATCTTTGAATGAAAACAGAAAATTATTTGAACCAACAATGGAAAATCGGAAAAGAGCTGTAAGAACAAATAAACGAAACGAAGCAGAAAAAATTATAAAAAAATTGAAAAGAAAAAATGATCTGGAATATAAAAAACGATTAAGTCCGAAAGAATGTTTAAAAGTAAGTATAATTGCCACAACTAATTTCATAACGGTCAATTGAGGCGTTATTCTATTTTACGTTACAGTACGTGAATGTATTAATAAGTCCAGATATATTAAAAAATAGCGAAATATCATTACAATTATTTGAACATCATAAGGAATTAGGAAATGTTAAAGTTACGGAAAAGGAGCATTTTGCTAATGGTATAATATCGTGGGAAAGGGAATGTCAACCTACGATTGAATCGACTGATTCGGGAGAAGTTATATTCAATTTGTAATTTATTAAATTTAAATTTGAATGAAAGTTATGCTTATAGGTCAGGCTTTGTACCAAATACCAAGAAGAAAACTACATAATATACTTACTGCAATCTGATGATGTTTTACAAAGTATAAAGGAAGGTATTTTAATGCAAGCAATCCAATCTGTTCAAAGTGTGTACAGGGAAAAACGGCTGATATTGTTCATATTCGGTGCTATGGATAAGGACCGAAATATCTCACAGAAACGGGTGGAACTTGAACTTACTAAATTACAAATTTTGGCTTCAGTGAGTCATCAAAATTTTACCAAACCCTACGATTTAGGATTGGCTGTCCGACAGATTACAAAAAGTATTGCCGAAAGACTTTATAAGTAAGTTTTATTACATATAACTAGACGAAAAATATTATTATTATGTAAATTGCAGAGAAGATCAATCATTAAGAGTTGATAGCCAAGATTTTTACTTACCTATTGATAATAAAGATTGTGTTGCTATAGATAATATTGATCAACCAGTCGCTTTCTCGAACCTGTGGAAATCGCATATTATTCGTTTCCCAATGGTTAATATTGAAATCGCTGATTCCATCATTGAGAAATATCCGCGCCCAAAGAATTTGATTGATGTACAAATATACTAAATTTAATATTCTTTTTAAAAGCATTTCAAGCAATTTTTTTTACAGGTCTACAATAGTTTATCGGTTGAGGAGGGTGAACGATTATTAGAAAATATACCAATACGTAGAGATGTTGGACCGATATCGGCCAGTCGTAGAATTGGACCTGAATTAAGTCGAAAAATATATAATCTTTATACAAGTTCTATTGCAACGAACATTTTATGATGAGTATGTTTTTATAAAGAATGAAATAAATTTTGACTTAATCCATTTTCCTTTTTCGTTGCTTATTATCAGAATCATCCTCTTTGTCATCAAGGTTTTCAAATTGGCAGGCTCTTTGCGCTGTCCAAATGGCGGCCTGCGAACCGCACGCGGAGACAACTGTCTGTGGCCCGTAGAACTTTTAATCTGCGGCCCGAAAGATTTTAGAAATTAACCCGTTGAACTTAATGTTTTTTTGCATAGATAGAATTTACGAAAGGGTTAAGGCCCGACGCATATTGAACCAAACACGCCAAACACAAGGTTTGTTTTGTATCATAAACACGGTTTCGTAGGTTCGTTTTTGTTTGTTTTTTCTCTTTGTTAATTCACTAAACAAAGGAAAAAAAAAAACGAACCCACGACCCACGAAACTATGTTTATGATACAAAACAAACCATGTGTTTGGCATGTGTTTGGTTCAATATGCGGCGGGCCTAACTGTCTAACGAGCTGTAATACCTTAGAATAGAAAGCAACAGGAATGGCAAGAAAGTGAGAGAGATAAAAATTACATATAATTTATATGGGAATGGGACTGAATCCGCTCCAAACGTGTCCGGCTTCCATATTGTAGAAATGATAGAAAAATATACAGAAAACAACAACAACAAATTAATTTAATATGATTAGTTTAGAGTAGCGGCAAGGGGAAAGGGGAAATTACATATAATTTATATGGGGATCGGCCATAGTTGAATGATAATTGAGATCTTTTGACAAAACGAGTCGAAAACGAGTCGCAGACGAGGGTGTTTCTCATATATGAGGCTCGTTCCCGACTCTTTTTGTCAAAAGGGAATTTATTGAGAAAAAGACATGATTTTTCGTGATTTCAAACATTCCTGTTAACATGTACTCCTGGTACTCTCTTTTCTCAGTGTAATACGCCCACTGTTTGTCATTTGTGATCAGTATACTTTGGCAAATCATCATGAATAGATTCACGCTTGAGCAATCCTACCAAATTATCCAAATTTACTTTAAAAATTAGTCGTCGATTCGCGCAATTTAAGTTGATTCTACACTTGATGGTTCATACCATTTACCATATTCAAAAATGCCTCCGAAAGCTTCAGCAGGTGGTGTATATAATAACCCTAAGATGTGTTAGTTAAACAACTCTCTAAACTTTTCCTAGCGATTGACTTTGGGAAAATTGGGTATCTGTCATAATTTTATCGCAATTTACTCGAAGTTTTCGTTGACTTCACAATCGATTATAATAGACTTAAGTGGCATAACCAAAAATAATGAATTTAACAAAATGGAAAAAGTGGCAATAGTTAATTTTTTAATCTTCTTCTGTTTCTTAATTATTATTATATTCATTTTTAAT
>JANTOP010023093.1:0-12828 GCA_027564815.1 Symmerus nobilis | reverse complement strand
CTTCCCCCTTGAGGACGTTTCGTACCGACCGAGTTTTATACTACATGATCGAAAATCGAGATTTTGTGTTTTTGGCCCACAAGATGACGTCCGATTTCAGAGTAACATTCTGTTATAATAACTAAATATTATCTTAGAAATTAAACTAACTAAATATGTTATAATCTAAAAAATAAAAAGAATCTAAACTTTAGATAATAGAGAAAAATTGCTATTATGCTTAGATTATTGTCTTCTTAAACCATAGATACGAAATATATAAGTTAAATAAATCTGATTCTTCAACAAGCTCGGTAATTAATATAATTCGCAGTCTAATAGTACAAGTGTATTCTTATAAATTTGAAATATTTCAATCTGAGACAAATATGTTGAAAACTCATTTAATTAAATTTATTTTGTCTTTGGAAATAATATTAAATTAAATTTCTTGATCGAATTTCTAACCATTCTCTCTCGAATATCTCACATAACGAATAAGGAATAAGAAAAGTATAATATATTTTCTGAACGAAAATTTGTTAAGTCCGTCGGAAAGGAACTGCACGTCTCAATTCTTGAACCTAGTACAGAAAAGTCCTAATTAATTAAAGGACAAGCTATTGGTCCTGTTACATACATAAATATAATTGTTATGGATTGATTAAGGAAGACCCTAACTATAAAAACTACGATAAATTAATTAGAATTAGATCTTCGATACATTTAAAAATTCTGAAACTTAATCATGCTCCTGATGTATAATATCCACCTTTGTATACTACTATTGATTTAATATTATTATTTATATCGCGGATAATTTTTTTTCTATTGGCTTATTATAATAAAAAGGAAAACCGACACAAGATAATGTAACGCCTCATAAACACGATAATGTACAATTTTATGGGTGGCTTTTACAGTAAACTATACAAGTACATCAAAAGATAGTAAAGAGGCGGTATTAATATGATAAATTATAAATAAATGTAATATGGAAAAGTTTCTATTCATTTTACGTTCATTGAAAGAAATTACATTTTAGAAGGGTTGATAGGGTTGACATTTTTTAAACAGATTTCGAGAAATATGATCTATATACTAACTTTTTTCTAATCATCTATTAGAATTAATCATTCTCTTGATATCGTGAAAATCATTAGTCTGGTTTTTCCCCAGGTAAATTCTATTGTATTTGAATTGCTACTTTAAATAACGAATAGTTTACTTAGAAGAAGTACCGAAGTGGCGTGCAGTGCAGATCTCCATAAGGTTTGCGGAATTTCATGAACCCATTAACAAAATGTTACAGTCTTTATCACATGCTTTGCTTTATTCTAGAGAACATTATTCAGTAGGATGGGTCGATTTTGGAAATTTCCTATATCGCTTTACCGACAAAAGTTGCGAAATGAAAAAACTATAGTTTGGCGGTTTTTGTTTTTATATATTTTGTTTCCGGGCTCCGCATCACACTTGAAGTTTCGGAGAATTACCTAAAAACTGGAAAAAAGCTTTATTATCTCGGCTGCGAGAATTTTTTCAGAAATAAGTCAGAGTAGAAAGTTGTAGAGAATTTAATTTTAAGACAGGAAAATAAAACTCTGAACATTTTCATTAAGATAGTACACTGAAAAAAATTAATTTCCGTTGGACTGTAGATTTTCAGATTTTAGACCGATTTCGAAATATACCTAAGTCGGTTGGAAGATTTTTTACAAGGGTATGATATATTAGAGAGATAGTAAATTAAATTCTAAGATAGAAAAATATGATTTGAAAATTTCTTAAGTAATCATCACTGGGCAAGAAATTAATACAATGAAATACTGAATAAAATTAATTAGCCCAAATTTCTATAATTATCAGCGATACAGTAGCCAAACGACCCTGATGAACCCAACTGGTCGTTCTGCAACCAAGGCCGGAATTTCATGCTGTGGAATTGCTGTATCTGGCAAATTAAAGTAGGTTTTATCTCCGCTCTGCGTCAAAAAAATCGTCACACCATTGGTATATTCTACAAATGGTCCTGGTAGTAATATTGATAAAATAAAATGGAAGTCTCTCCGCCTGAAAACGGTTATCACCGTTCTGATCAATCACAGCTCTGCATTAATATAAAATTTAGTACATAGTACACTGCAATAATGCTGGAAATTGCAATATGGCAGCACTTAGTCTCGAATCGTCAGTCAGAAGTGAGGTATATAATAGTTCGGCTGAAAAGTTCGTATCGTTTCTATTAGAGGGCGTCACTAGAACTAAATTCATATCATGTTTAGTTAGTACCAAAGATACGATAAATTTGACAGATGTCGGACTATTAGTTTGGGAGTTATAGCATTTTGAGTGAATCAACTTTTGTTATTTTGAAAAAAAAATTTATAAAAAGGAATTTCGTGTGTTAATGAAACACTATGGCAAAATTGCATGAATTGCTTATTACAGCATCGTTCCAACGCCTTTCTGCTTAATTTTAATCGAACCAACTGTTGCTGCCTTCTGCAAGTTGGTTGTTTTAATTTCTCATCCTCTCGAAATCACGTTGTCTGCGCCATGGTGCTCCACTGGCTTGTGTGGTGTCATCATTTCCAACAGCTCTAGGTTTTCCTCGGTTATTTGAAAATTGATTTTATTTATTTTAGAATTTTAACAACAAAAATGTCAATAAGAGCTGCGGGAGCTATTGCAGTACCAGTTCTGATTGATCCCTTGTTCACCAATAATAAACATTTTTTATATTACATTGAGACATTTAAAATTATAATTTTGGACTAATCACGTTGGCTTTAAGTTTGGATAAAATTGAAAAATTTAATATTTCAGAGAAGTTGAAATTTACCTATAAAAATTAAACATTCGTAAACGCCGCACCGAGAATTTGAATATCGAACATGCGACATTTGATCCGGATTTCCCGATAATTTTCTTCAGATCCAAAAAAATCTAATAATGCAGAAAATCGATAAATTAGTTGATGAAAAATTAAAAAATATCAAAACTTAATTTTTCGAATAAAAGCTTAACGAAAACTTAAAAGCTTCCAGAAAGATTCATTTTTCGAACCTTATTTTTAACTTTTAAAAATATATTTTTTCCAGATAATGATATTTGAGCGAAAATTCAAATAAAAAACGTTTAAAATCTCGAAAGCTCATTGAAACCTTAAAATTAAAATGTCATTTTATATAATTTGGAATCGAATTTTTATCCGATTCATTAAATTTAAATGAAATATAGAATGTTCGCGGAAAGCTTATCCAAACTATTTAAAGCGCATCGAAAGCTATAAGTTTCGAACTTAATTTTTTATGTTTGAAAATCTCTTTTATAACCACATTAACGGTATATCAATTTCAACTTCTTTAAAAACAAAGCTTTATAAATTTCGAATGCTTAAAATTAAAATGTTATATCTAATTTGGAATCTAATTTTTATTCAGTTAAGGGCAAACAAGGACAATGAATGCCTTCATGATAATTTGCCTTTAATTCGATTAAATTAATTTTCGATTCACTTTAAATTTATTTATCGGGAAATAAAAATGAATAATATTTTAATCAAAAGCTTTGGATAATCTTTTGTAAGTTTCTTAAAGCTCTTTCCAAAGAAGGTATTTTTTCGATGACGATAAATTATTGCGATAGGAAATAGATATTAAGACGTGTAAATTTTGAAACGAAATGAAACATTTCTTCGAGCTTCTAATTTTCCACGAGTCTTTTTAACGAAAATTTCTTTTATTATTTTAATTTCGGTATTGGGGGGAAAATAGTATCGCAGATGACAAAAATAATATTTTAATTGAAAGCTTTCGATGAGCTTTTGGAACTTTCCTAAAGCTTTTTTACAAAATCTCCAATTACACTGATTTATGCCAGATTTTGAGACTTTTTTGTAGGATCTCTCCTTTCCCCTCATCTTTGAAGGTAAAGTTGATAAAAAAATTGGTAAAATGATTCAAAATTGTTAAATAAAATAATTTGAGTCAGCAATTTGCAGCAATAAAAATTGATTACGGTTTTGTTGATTATTTCAGGTTTGCTCTGCCTTATTTGCGCATTAGACCGCACGCCACTGATTTACTGGATTTTAGCGAATTTCATGATTAATGATGATTAAATATATTAAATATTAGTCTCCTCCCTTCGTTCCTTTAATTTCATTCAAATGTTACTGAGCAAAGTTATATCTTATTAATATTAATTTCTATTTATGACATTTTCTTTAATTGACACTTACTGAAATTTTATTTAAAAATATAAATCCCTCTAGGTAAGTATTCCCGTTTATGAAAGCCTAATTCAAATATTATTTATCGATATAGACAAGTATCTACAATAATACTTCCAAAACGATTTTTGGTTATATAATATTCGATATTCTTATAATAAATAAAATTTGCCTAAAGCTTAATTAAAGCTATACAGTAATTTGTCAACAAAACAGTTTTACTAAATATTTTAAAATTTAATAATTAAAATACAAATAAATTGTCCGACGGCAATATTTTACGAGGTGTCCGTTCGTACAGTCTATTCATTTTTTAATGTACGCCGTACGATCATCTTTTTCCATTCATCTTATATTTTATTAATAGAAATGCGGCTGGTATTATTATTTACCATACCGTTAATTATCCATAACATAATTATGTTACGAAAGTAATAATCATGATCGGATAATTATCTTGAAATGAGCAAATGAGTAATATGCCAGAGGTAATAGATTACCATTCATTAATAAAGATATGGAAAGAATGGTTATTGAAAGTCAAGATATTTGAATGGTTTTTCTAATTGCGTGGCTCCGGGTACTATAATTTTTCCGAAAAAATCTAGGATATGATATGTGGAATTTAGAAATTTCATTTCGAGTCCCGATAAACTAAAATGAAATTCTCTTTTTCAGAGTTATCATTTAAGTTGAATGAACTTAATGTACCAATTGTTATAACTAAAAATCAATTAATAAATTTATAATTTAAATACTCCATAATTTCGATCAACCTTTTCAATTTACAATATTCAATATAATTTGAATGTTGCTAGCCCCAAACATTGTATATAATTTAATAGAATTGTTCCTTATCCATTTGTTCCAATCAATGAGATAGAAAGAAAAAAAAATCTGGTATGTACCATGATCTCTCTAATATTTGTTAATCGTGACTATTTAAAATAATTTCAACAACTTAATGTGCCATTAAAAAATCACATTAAAATCAATTATAAAATATGAAATATTAATCGTGAGGCTAAAAACCTAATTATTTTCAAATTATCATTATGTATCAATTTAAATTTTAAACAGACAATAAAATGGATGATTGAAAAAAAAAATCTTCGTGTATCCCAAAACATTAGAATTTATATCTACACATATATCAGCTTTTAACTATCCCTATACAAGTTTAATATTATAACATTTCAATCAAATCAAAATGACGTTACCAAAAATAATAAATATAAAAACATGAAATTGATTTTGACAAAAAAAAATAAAAATTTGGAAAAGAAACGATCGATTAAACAAGCTAAGATCAGATGAATTGAATTGATACGAGCTTAGTCAATAAATAAATAAAATTGATATGTAAGGTAAATATGACCGATGTACTTTTCAAATTTGCTCACGAGGGGGAGGCTATGAACTCTCCGGATTTGGATCGATTCATTTTTATCACGCTTGTAGGCAATTTACAAGACATGCGAACACCTTTGAATTCTTGAAACTCGATTTTCCCAGAATTGACTATGGAGCGCGCCACATAAATTGCAACAGTTGAGGACCAAGTAATGGAATTTATTGTAGTTACCGATTTGGAGAGGTTTAACCTGTACCCATTTAGTATCTGATATACTTATACAGATTTTTTCAGCCATATGAAAAAAATTAGATCAATTTCAAAGATTATTTCGAGTCGATATATTCAAATTCCATCAACATCAAACCATTGATTTGCCTGGAGCGAAAAAGCAATAAGTTAAGTATATTAATGTGTTCGAATCGAAATTAAATTTAAAATAAAATCATTTCTGTTTAACCTTTATATGTTAAATTATTTCATTGTTTTTTTGTTTTAATGCAGGCAGGCTATACAAAATTGATCTTGTAATGTTAAACGTCAATAATTTATTAATTTATACCAATTTTGGGTTTAATCATTTAATTGAGACATTCTGAACATTCAGATATTAGTAATATTAATGGTCAATGGAGGATAATATTGGGTTAAGGAAGTTTTGTTAGATTGTATTTTACTGTTCTCTTTCGTTTGGTGAAAGGTTTACTTATGAATTTCTGAATATAGAATTTGTTATATTCAAACACCGATATCCTTGGCTATGCTCCAAGGACGTCTGTTTGCGCACCCAAAAAAAAAAAAAGAAATAAAACAAGTAATTTATCGTCAAAATATTCGTTGAAATAAATTATTTGGGATGCAAATTTCTAAGATACTAAATCAACTAGAACATAATTTAGATCTGTAGTTTGGATACATATACTTTTCTCACGTTGGTTTCAGAAAAATATTTTATGTTACTAATTATTATCAATATCCAATCAATAAAAATATTTTCAGTTACTGATTCAATATCAGGTATCGTACCGGATAAGAGTATCTTCGGCATGAAATTTATTCTCCATCCCAATAATTTAAAATCAGTGAAATTGAAGATTTTCTGAAAAAACCCTTTAAGAAAGTTCCAAAAGCTCATCGAAAGCTTTTAATTAAAATATTATTCTATTCAGTATGCTATCTAATTTTTCTCACAATAATTATTTGAATAAAATCCAAAATTTTGGTAAAAAATTTCCGTGGTAAATTAAAAAGTAAAAGAAATTTTTACATTTAAATTTTAAATGTAAACTCTTAAAAATCTATTTTCCATCCCAATAATATAACGTTATTGAAACTTAAAAATTGTCTGAAAAGAGCTTTAAGAAACGAGCTTATCTAAACCTTTCAATTAAAATATAGTTTTATCTCCCAATAAATAAACTTAAATGAATTAGGAAATATTCGTCAGAAAGCTTCGTGAAAAATTAAAATCTATACGAAAGCTTTAATGAATTGAGTGTAATTGAACTGAAGGCAAATTATCATAATTATCATATCGATAATTCTTGTTTGCCTTTTCTTAAAAAATTCACCATCGCAGCCTGAAATTCTGAGAAAATAAATTCTTTCTAGCTTTTGCTATTGCTTTTGTTTGAGCTTTTGTTCAACCACTGAACTTTCATTTAAGCATTTTTTTGGGAAAATTTGAAATTTTCTGAATGGAACGATATCTGAATAGATTTTAAAACGTAGAAAATTAAGTTCGAAACATAGAACTTTCTTTGAGCTCACAATGGATTGAGAGAGCATTTAGCGGGATTGTCATTTTTTATTAATTATTCGATTTTAAAAATGTAATTATTCGAATAAAAATTAGATTCCATAAAATGAGCATTGAAATCTGTATTTTGAAAAAGGTTATGTTTTGTTAAGAAATCCTGAACTGGACAAAAAAAAATAGATTTTAAACGCAAGAAATGAAGTTTATAACCTTGAGCTTTCGTTGCGCTTTTACTGCGAAAATTCTATATTTCATTCAAATGTAATGAATTGGATAAAAAATCTATTCCAAATTATATAAAATGGCATTTTAATTTTAAAGTTTCAATGAGCTTTCGAGATTTTTGATTATTTTTTTTTTGGAAAATATGAAATTTTGTTAAATGATCGTTATTTGGATAGGAAATATATTTCAAGACGTAGAAATAAAGTTCGGGAAATAAAGCTTTTAGAGAGATTTGTTCGAAATGTTTAGTTTTGATATTTTTGTATTATTCCTCAACTAATTTATAAATTTCAAACATCATTGAAATGATCGGAAAATCCGGATAAAATGTCGCAATGTCCTATTTTCAAATTTCTCGGTGCGAGCCTAACCGTAATGCTGTCCGACTCTTGAATTTCAAAGAACAAAACAAAAAAATTAAAAGGATATTCGTTCCCTCGTCTTTGAGGGAAGGAATTTTTAAAAAAAATTTTAAAAAATGATGGTTCACTAAAGACAAATTTTAAAAAATATCCCTATTTTTGACATTATTTATTTCAAATAAATTCCAATTTTTTGAAATTCAAAATTCGATTTCCTTCAAGGACAAGGGAATATATATATATATAGATGGGAAAAATTTCAATGCTATTAATCAATTACAGGTAGGGGAATAGTGTCCGCCGCATTTAAAAACATGGTTTTGAGAAAAACGAGTTTTAAGTTTTAAGTATATTGGTTTTGTTATCATTTATTGCTGTGCACTGTTGCACCAAAGCGTCTGCCGTGACTTTTAAAAGTCAAATTTTTAAAAATCTTATTAACCACCCCTTAACACAATTTAATGCGCAAAAAAAGGAAGCAATTTACTAAAACCGAAAAAGTGATGACTGATAAGTGAGTTTGGATAGGTTGAGTAGGTACCTAATGTTTGAGTACGTTGGTAATTAATGTCAATCTAAAGCTCCACCATAATTTAGTAAGGACTTTGTTTGTTATGTATAACCTATACTGAATATGTTGGGCGTCTAATATTTCAGTTAATCATCGCTTTAGAAAAATATTTAGAAATCGAATGTTGCCAATAATTTACGAAAGATGTTCAACTTTTAATACAAACAGGGTTGAGATTACGACGCGAAATTATGGAGAAAGAAGGATAATAGGAAATAGGAAAATATGGATATGATGACGATGATGATGATTGCAATTTCATTCATATCGTCCATTTATGAATGAAATTATTATATAAAGTAGTAGAGAAGAGAGAGAATATATATGAATTAAAATAAACTTTGCTGTTCCTCTGTCCATAATTTTTATTTTTACAATTTCCATATCTATACGTCGGAAGATACGGATATAACATTGCAAACGGATATAACATTGCAAAAAAAATAAAAATATGGATACAGTAACTATTTTGCGTATACATATTAAAATATTATTTTTTCATTTACGTCTTTATTTGAATCATCATTCATATAAATCGTCATCATCGTCATCATATCCATATTTTCCTTTATCTCCATAATTTCGCGTCGTAATCTCTACACAGATTTTAACAGATATTTATTAGGGCCTGAAATAAAGGTGTATAATATTTTTGTTCAATTTTGCAGTATAGATGTATTAAATTTCAAGATTATTGTTCATTTCATATGTTTTCATTATCGACTGATAAATCAAATATTTCATATAACCCTTTTCGGTACCTAAATCAATATTTGTACCCAACCATTGTACAATGGGTGCAATCCATATACCATGAAACATATCACATTTTTATGAACACGTCCACAGGGAGAACCAAGTAAATAAATCTTTCCTGCATATATAATATCGTATATCCTTCCTAAATATCCCTAATCCCTTAATTCCTTATATCAATAATCATTAAAATCAATTTCGTATTGAAAGCATTTCTCTATTCATATTTTTACTTTCTTCACACATTTTTCTACTTTACTTCATCTTTTTTTATCTTCTGTTGGACTTTTAATCCTTATAATTTCTATTCTTGATAATTGTTGTTTAGGGATATTAGATGGGATATAACGGATAATAGAGCTATTAGGATATAAACTTCTAAATTCTATATATTGTGCTTTTCATACAAAACACTTGGATTTTTTTTTATTTAAATAATAGCATTGATCTTTAGAAAAAAATATCCGATTAAATTTTGCTAAATAACATACCAACTAAGTAGAATAATTTAAAAATCTCTTTCCTTTGGCATCAACTGATCTGTAAGAAAAATGTCTCATCAGCTTATATAAATTTCCAAATCATCAAGGAAGAAATGGAACCTTTACCATATAAGAATTGAAAAATAATTTTGAATGTCTGTTGGCTTTTCCGACTGCTAAATAATGGTTATTTTTCTTAATAAAAAGGTCTATTATATTTTTAATCTTGGTATAAATACGAAAAATAAACAATATATCCGAGAGAGATATGTTCTAATTATACAAGTATAAAGGATAGGCCATTTTATAATTGAATGAATTAAAACATGTATAATAAATAGTTTGTACTGAAATGAAATCTATTCGGGATGAAATCAAGCATTTTGTACGGGAATCAATTCAGGTGAAGAAAATGACAGATAAATTTTATCCACTTTTCTTTCAGATTTATTTTATAAAAGTCAGTTTATCTTGTTAGTTTGTTTAATAAATAAATAACCATTTGAAATATGGTGGAATTAGATATGTCTGATATTAAGAGGTTATATCTATTTAGTTGGGATCGGGAAAACGGACTTAATTTTCAAAATGCACTGCTTTAAAATATATGCTTTTCGATAGTATGATTATATTTCACATCATTCTAAATATATGTATTGGAAAGGCCGATACACTTTTTGAAAATTAGATCCATTTTTCCGGTCCCAACTAGATGAAAACTCTTAAGTGAAATATGAATAAATGTAGAATATACAGTATAGATATAGATTCTTTCATATTGGTTGGAGTAAAATAAATATTAGATATTTTGCATATATTATTCATAAATTTAGAAACATTTAATTAATATTCAAGTTAACAATTAATTGCACCAATAAAACTTAATATTTTGGGGCGAATCCTGGTGTATCAGCTATATCATTGGGTTCAATCCGAGACTATAAGCAAACTCAGCTATATGTTTAGATCTTCAGATATATGTATCTTCAAATCCTCCAAATACTGCATTCTAATCCATTCTGGGTGCATATTGAAACCCGAGAATATTTAGCTAAGCTATATTTAATTAAAAACAAAGATAAATTAAGGAAGTTAAGCGGAACCACTAAGCTGGTGGAAAAGGTTAACTTGCATTTATTATATAGAATATTTCTAAATTAAAATTCGTTGTTTTAGTTCTTCCATCTTATAAAGGAACTTTTCCGGAAAATCGGTTCAATATTCGTCCGGGCAGCAGACGGGATGGCGTTGATCGATCAAATGGCTTAATTGGTTTAATGTGCAAAGTAGGAAAAAAGCGAGCGAAGCGTAAGCATATAAATAATATAGTATTGAAGATACTGATTTCATCAGATACTTTCAATATTTAACATCATTTTAATTATTGTCTTTATTTTGGATGAATTTATTAGCATTCTGGAAATATTTATTAATTTCTTATCAAAGACCCATGAAAAAGAAAAGTTTGAAAATTCGGGAAGTTTGAAAGGCCGGTACGATTCAGGAAAAATCATGAAAAATTATAGGGAAGTAAGGAAAAATCGGTCGAAGTACCGGAAATACATAAAAGTATTTAGAACACTTAGAATAGATAGGAAAAGTCGGTAAAGGGTCGGTAAAAAAAAATCGGTAAAATTCTAAAAATCTGAGGAGATTAAAAGTAATTGGGAAAAATTGGAATAATTTTGATAAGTCGGGAAATAGTAAGAAAATCACTGAAAAACCGGAGTATAACCGAAAAAAGTGAACCACCAGACCAAGTAGAGAAAGTCGTGTAAATTCGTAGAAAGAATTTATAAGAATTCTAGGAAAATTGAAAATGGTCGGAAAATCGTACAAAATTCGGAACCTGTCTAAAAAAGTAGAAAAAGTCGGAAAATGAACAAAAAATTTAACAATAGTTGACATTTTCTATCCTAATTTTATCTAACTTTTTCGATTTCTCTCTGATTTTTCACCCATCTGATTCGAATCTTCTCAGCTTTTCTTTTACACTTTTCTCCACATCTTTCTGTTTCTATAACCTTTTCCGATTCTTCTGATTTTTCCCCGACTAGTTCTCGCATTTTTCTGATTTGATCTGAAATTTTTTCTAATTTCCCAACCAGCCTGGAATTATTCATTGACTTTGAATGGAGTTTTTTAGATTTAGAGCACGGCAATTATGTAGAGAATTTTTGACAATTTCATTCATCAATTTGATGAATGAATCAAAAAAAAAATTACACGGATATTGTTGGGTTTTTTCTTAAATTCCCCGGGAAATACAGAAGAAAATGTACATCCGAAATTAGTAGATTGGATGAAATTTGATAATTTTCCCAATTATGTGTGTGAGAATTTGTTGTACTATATGGGGGGATTCCTTCCATAAATTGCTCTATTAGGGATATCTAATTATTAGAAATTGGTCTGAAAATGTCGGGTTAAATCAGGGTAAAAGTCATGATAGTCAGAAATAGTCAGTAAATGTCAGAAAAATTAGATGAATAGTAGGAGAAAATAATTTAGGACAGTAAATGAAGAGAGTGTTGTATAAGGTGGTAAAATATCTGGAAATGTTGACAAATAATTGGCAAAAGTTAGAGAGATTTCAAGAAGTCTGAAAAATATAAACTTTTCTAAGACTTTTTCGGACTTTCTTAGACTTTTTTTTATTTTTTTTTTAAATAAAGTAACAGAACCTGTCTGCTAACTTTTCAGATAGGTTTCTACCCTTCTCCGACTTCTCTTTTTATAAATGTTGAATTTCAATTAGAATATATGAATGGGATGGAAAATAGATTTCAGAACGTGTAGAATTATATTTAAAACTTTAAGCTTTCTTTAAGTTTTTCCCGAGCTTTTTTAGGAAAATTTCAAATTTGATTCACATTTAATTAATCGGATGGAAAATAGATTTCAAAGAGTACGAAATTATATCCAGAAATATAAGCTTTCTTTAAGCTTTTAAGTTTTGCCCGAGCTTTTTTAGGAACATTTCCAGTTTAATTATCATTTAATTAATCAGATAGCAAATTGATTTCAAAAAGTATAAAATTATATTGTATCTAAAATTCAAGCTTCCTTTAAGCTTTTAATTTTTGCCCAAGCTTTTTTAGGA
>JANTOP010023082.1:0-12832 GCA_027564815.1 Symmerus nobilis | reverse complement strand
AAATTATTGGGGTCCCATTGGTACCCCCCTTCGGACCATGTGTAATTTTTCAACCTTCCGTACGGGGAAGGTTAATATAACAAAGGCTGCAGACGGAAAAATAATTTTTTTGTATCAGTTTGCCCCGCCTTACCCTAGTTTTCTCATGTAGCGGTAGTACAATTGGTAAGTGAATACCTTACCGGAGTTTAATTAACTTAATTTTTTAAATCGACTCGAAAATCATCTTTGTTACAACACACACAAAAAAAAACAAGAAATAAAAAGAGAAATGAACAAAAGAAAAAGAAATTTGTATGAAATTCGATATTGAATTCATCATGACGTCATGTTTACAAAAACCCCTCCTTCCCCGTCCAGACAAGCACATACCCTAAAAGTATAAATACTCCTCAGAGATATTCTTATCAATTACCATTTTTGTCGTATATTGTAGAGAAGACTGTGAGATAACTGTAAGACGTCTCATCTTGTCTCGTATTTCCAAAAGACATCTCCAAAGAAGTTTCAAAAAATTTAACTGTGAAATATCAGCTAGAAGACATTCTTGGAGTGTTAGACATCTTATAGACATCTCAAAATGAAGTTATGAAAACGTTGTATAAGATATATTATAAACGTTTCGGATATATCGGTGAAAGGCGTTAAAATCTTACAGACGTCTCAGAGAAGACATTTCGAATTCAGATTTTATTTAGGGGTTTTGAGATGTAAACATTATTTTAATACAACTATACGAATCGTATTTATAGGCGGCCTACGGTTATGACCGGCTTAATTAAATTTTTATTTTCAAATTAAAATAAAATGATATGTGAAAAAAGGATAACATCATCTCAATGACGAATTAAGATACCTTTATTCTTGAATAAAATAAACTAATTGCCTATATAGTCTTCTTTAATTGCACCCACGTCCGTTTGTAGAGTTCATTTAAAAACGCGAACATTTAAATAAGAAATTTATTTTTTATCATTTGTAAAATAATACCTTAGGATTGTGAGTCTATAATATTTATATAACATCACCATAATGAATATAGTCAAATGATTTATTTTATTAAAAAAAAATTATAGCGTTGCCGCAACGTTATGGACCGATTCGAAAAGGAGGGCAATATTTTATGTTAATCCTCTCTATCGATGGGGGTGAAAAATTTAAAAAACTATAAAACCGATTTTTTATTGCGAAATTTTTTTACAAATTTTCTTAATAATACTTTCTAAATGATTTGTTTAATACCGTTCATTTGATATATCGCGATAGAAAATCGAGTGAGCCGTTTAGAAGTTCTCTGCGCTGGAACAACGCAAATCCTGATATTTTAGAAAAATTCGACACTTTAGGTTACCCTGTATTTGTAACTGTAAGTCAAACAATACTGTATTTGTAACTGTACCGAAACAATAAATCTCCAATTGAATATTTTTTCAACCCTAATGCGGCCATTATACGATCAGTAATACCAGGCCCCTTCCAACACCATGCATTGAATGGTTGAAAATATTTTGATATTACAACCCGTTTTGGGATTCAATCTCAAAAGCTTACCATTTTAAGCTTCTTAATTATGATAAATATATGGTATATAACAGACACGATTCCAAAATTACACAAATACACAAATATGAGTACTAAACTGCAAGGAAATTCCCAAAATCACCTCTTCATTCAGTCAATGAAACATTATATATATTTATTATACTAGTATACCATATAGTTATATACCTGCACTTAAAAGTGACCTAACTCAAAATAGGTTTAATTGAATGAAAGGTGAATTTAAGAAAATTGCCATGAGATGTTCGATGCAAAGGGACAGATAAATGTACAATACACCTATCTCTCGCTTAACGCAATTAATTCGTTCACCCTCTCACGTTCCTTTTCACGTTTTCTCCCTCTCTCTCCTGCATGGACTTTAAATTGATGAAAAAAATAATTTCAAAAAGGTAAAATATGTATGTAGAAAAATTTCGTAAATCGAAATTTTATTACGTAAAACGAGACTTTGTTTAAATTTTAAATTACGTTGTAAAAAGAATTTTCGTTAAGCGAGGGGTGAGTGTACTTTAATTTTCACTAGAAATTGTATAAATATAAATTCACTATAGCGATAGTTTTAGATTTAAGGGCGTGAACAAGTTGAGGCTTTGATAAACGATAAGCGATAAACGATAATAGAGTCGATAAACAAAAATCGATAAAATGATAAAATTTTATCGTTTATCATTTATCGTTTATCGATAAATTTTATCGTTTATTATTTATCGTTTATCGATTATCGTTTATCGCTTATCATTTATCGAAGCCTCAACTTGTTCACGCCCTAATATAAATGTACGGAAAGAACAACGCTGCCCCATAATAAAATAATAGAAAATAAGGAATTTTGTTTTTTTTTGTTTGTTGTTTCAGTTTTGTTTTTATTTTCGCTAATAATAATAAAACTCGTTTAAAATATTTTGAGGTACAGAGAAAGAACAATAGAAAGAACCCACCAATCAAGTGTAATATATTATATAATAATACAAATATGTAAATGCCCTGTTATATTCACACATGGAGAAGGGGTCTGTAAAAGAAAGAAGAACAATAGAAATAAGTAGAAAATAAATGAAAAAAATGAAAATTATATAACATTGCTCATGCGCCAAACGTTCATATAATTCAGGTTTATACAATCCATACTAATAAGTCACCAAAAACATACTAGCTTTTTGTCATGGCGGGAAATTAAAGTTCTACGAATAAGCTTCCAAAATTATTATTATTTTTCTTATTCCCGGTGAACCCTATTGTAAATATATTTCTCTATGGTAATACTGACAGTATCATCTAATACTGTCAATATTACTAACCGTGTAATGGCATACTCATGGAGTGATGTTGAATACCAATGAAGATTAAAATATTTTAAATTTCAAGCATCTGTATCGAAAAGTGTTGGGGATATTGGCAATATTATTGATCGTGTGTGTGCTAAAATTATTTATCATAATTATCGTGTAATGGCCGCATAACAAATTCTGAGACTTTAATCAAAATCGAAAAGTGTCGGGACAAAAATCTTTGGCATGGATCTGTTAAGATTACAAATTTGATATTCATTTGAGTTGACTTCCCTATCCTGCCGTCTTGAAAATAAAAATTTAATTTATATTTTATGTGTTTATTTTCTCTCTTAACTTCATTCGTCTTGCGTATTGCAAAATATGGCTTACATTGAGGGCCATAAAAACTAATTGATTAAAAAAAAACTATAAATAAAAAACAATTAAAACGGAGAATATTGTTTAAAGTTGATGGCGCAGGAAAACCGGAATGGGCAAATGAAATTAAAGCCAAGAGCCAAGACGTAATAATTTGGTATATGAAGTTTTAGTCTTGTCATAAATAATTCGAGATTCCACAAATGCTTATAACTTAACCCTTTCGACCCGGCTGGTACATATGTATACCAGTAAAATTTTAGACATCTCTAAAAATCACAAATTTTATGTGATTTTATAATATATTGTACCATTTCGTCCGCACAGCAATTCTGATTAAATTGTAACGGAACATGTTTGTGCATGTTTGTTTTTGTCCGATCAGTTACATATTATTACATATCCCACTTATTAGTTTAATCATAGTTTTATCGCTCGAAAGCCGGGTCGAAAGGGTTAACATTACAGCCTGCATTGTATAGAATGAATATTTATGGAGAATCGGGACCTGCAATATCATATCTAACCAAACTATGGGTGTGGTCGAAAGTTAAATAATTAATACCAATATTTTAATTGTTAATTGTGATGCATTATACCAAATATATATATACCTATATCAATTTTGGGTAAAAAATTATTTAAACAATGTAAAAATGTATTCGTAGTTTTTATACATTATAACTATAATTAAAATAATTTATTATTCTTGATTATAGAAACATTAAATTAATAATAACAATTAAAAAGTAATTACACATATAAATATCATTTACTTAAATTAGTAATTGTCCGTTCCACTTCTCCATCACACGTTTTGACTATTCCATATGCATAATTTAAAAGTAATCTTTTCAAATTGAGGAACATCGGGACCCCCATATATTCAATTGTACATCTACCTCTTCCAGAGTAATTACTTATTAATTACATATTGATTTCAGAAATATTAGCACTTATAACATATGATTTTAAGATCGGATGTGAGGTATCGTATAACAGGTAGATGGTTTAACATTAATCAAAATTTGGACCCGCAATAATTCCTAAATTTTTGGAAAAATTCACAACAAGCCTGGAGCTTGTTTCACAGCAAGTTAAATGGAGTGAGGTCCATCCGAAGCTGCAAATTAAAAATTGTCAGGCCAGTGACAGCCTCCTGAACTTTAGTGACAATTTCATTCGATCATCCGGCCAGTTTCCACACCTTTCCGAGTTTTATAAGACGAGAGGCTATTAAGCTTTCAACCTCTTTCACGGCCGCTAAAAGTCCCTGATCGTCAAAGTCCGATAGTCGTTCTCTTCCTGACTTGCCCTCCTGTTCGTTGAGATCGCGAAATTAGTGTGCCTCTATGTATCCTTTTTGGTATAGTGGTAGAGCATAATGACGAATATGAATATGATTAACAACATGCATTTTTATTAAGGGACTCGGTGCACTTTTTTGACTCCTATGTATTTTGTATGGAGAAACCCGTTCGTTTTGGGTACCTCTTTCTCAGGAACTCTTCAACACACGTTATTCAATTTTTGCACGTTTATTCATTAGCTTATTACAAAGTCGGTTGAACAAATGTTCTACAGGTTAACATTTAACATTCGTTTGACTGGTCCTATAACTTCTTGTCTAATAGGCTTGTTCTCTATAATTACCGTTTTCTATGAATTATTTATGGCCATACTAGGTTCATACAATATTCGCATTTATATTGAGAATTGTACTTATAACCTAAATGATGGAAATAATTACGTTGATTGTAAAACTTCAGTCATAGTTATTATTTAACATCCATAAATTTGAAAAAACAGAATCATAATTCGTCCCTGCAATCCAAAAAAAAAAGGAAAAAAACGAGAACTTTCAAACTTTTATTACTTTAACATTTTATCCGTCTCCCCCGTGTAAAAACTAGAAATCAAAAGTTTAATATGATCAAGAAATTCCATTGCCCGTACCCCGGGTAAAATTGCTCTTTTAATATTCGATGATTCGGAAAAAGAAATAAAAATTTATTAAAATAACACAGAGAAAGATGAGGAATGAAAAACTTTTATAATTTTTTTTGTGCTTTTCGTCTAAAAGAAACTAGTTTTCCGGTGGTGCCATCATGGCATGCCAACTTTTCCTTATTCCGTATATATCTCGTTTTGTATCGTTTATCGCCTCGAAAAAAAACAATTCCATGATAGCGGACGGTATAGCTTTTATAATAGTTAATAAAAATGCTATTTTTAGTTTGAAATTCATTGATTATTTGGTAGCTTGTACAAAACCGGCATAACATAATATTATTATAAAATATAAAACTATATAATACACTAGGTGTTGCTTAATGTGAACATTAGCAGGGTTCCTAATTAAAAATTAAATCGTCAATAAAATCCTGTTAAGATTAATAGGTCTATTCTGGCATACATATTTTACTTTTATGAAATGTCATTTTAATTTTATATGACGTCAAAACGCATAAAATTTTATAAAATGTCATTTTCGTATTCTGGTGCACATTTTACTGTTATGACCATAAAAGTAAAATGCCAGAAATAAAATATTTGCCATAGGTTCTGTTATAATAAAAGGTGAGGTTATTTAACCGAACGGAAAAGCAACGAATGGAAATGTCAGACTCCAATTCGGACTATTTGCGATGATCGGATATCGATCCCTAGTACTTACAAGAGATCGCCGATGAAATTGAAACGGCCGATGAACTGATTGAAAGGAAAACGCTAATGGATCGATTAATTTATATTATATTCAGGATCAGGTTATAATATCATTAGCGAGCACCGGATTGATGGTTAGAGGCCAGAGACATCCGGATGGGAACACTCTTGCTCTTGGGCATTCATCCTAATTAATTAATTATGTAATTGAATAACAATAAAAATCTGTAAAATTTATATAAAACTTTTATTTAAAATTGTTTATTTAATAAATTTTCTAATCCTTCAGTTCAATATTCCGGATGGTTGAGTCCCATCCGATCACATAAAATTGATTCGGTTCGGTTAAAAATGCGTCCCGAACCCAATCGATCGATGAATCATCCTGAAAGCATCCCTTTAGTAAACCATCGAACGCTTTTTCATGCGAATCGGCAATAGAAACGAAACGTTTCCCTTGTTCATTGAATCGAAAACGATGGATCTGTTGATCGAATGCATGCACCGTATTAATATATCTCGTTACATTCCTTGGATCCGCCGATTGAAATTCGTGCCGAATCATCACCGATATATAGGTTTTACTACCATTTAACGGTTGAAAATCCAACGGAATGTCGTTCGGAACGGTAAACAATTAGTTTCATTTCCCGTACATCCCATTCTAAATTGTCATTATCGTCATCTACTTATGGATATGCATATTTTCATCTATCTCCATAATTCGACGTCGTAATTCCAACCCTGATTAATTGAAAATTGACCTAGTTAATTCCCGAATATCGCGTTGTGAAAAGTATTTCAATCTTGTAAAATTTAATTTTAGTGATAATTTGGTTATAAATGGTGGGATAAATGGAAACGACCTATTAGCAAGTCATAGCATAGAAATTAAACATTATACATCCATCCATCCATTAATCATCTCTGATATTATTGACCCTACCGATTTGATCGAGATGATTACTATAATATGAGTAACAATAGTTTAAAATTGATCAAAGCTAATCTTGTATCAGGCCCAAAATTGTTCGAATCCCCTGAAATGTTTTACATTAGACACGTTCTAGATATGTTAAAATAAATGGAAATTCAGCCGTTTATTTCTTTCCCCGATTTTCCGAGATATTAAAGCAATTGTAGAGTTTCACCATGGCCAAATATTTTTAGTACAATTAGAGGCTATTAACATTGCAGGATTGTAAATTTTTTTATCGTTCTTTGAAATATTGTCTTCTATGCACCACTTGTTTGTTCGTTAAGTTGATTCTACACTTGATGGTTCATACCATTTACCATATTCAAAAATGTCTCCGAAAGCTTCAGCAGGTTGTGCATATAAACCCTAAGAATTGTTAGTTAAACAACTCTCTAAGATATTCAACTAACCGAATATTTAGAACCGGGTCCCTCACATCAAATATGATGGGAAAAGCTAATCCTATCCAGCCATATTTATTAAATGTTCATGAAAAAACATTTCTTTTTAACTGGACGATTTTTAACTGGAAAAATTATGCAGAAATAAAATTAAACCACTTAAAATACTCACCATCCCAATTTTAAATTTCATTCTTTTCCATTTTAGAACTGTTGAAATATGAATATTACAACTGGGTAGGTATACATATATTCTAGTTATAATTGAAAACAACAAATGGACGGGTAATTTTGAAAGTGGTGTAAGTCCATTTGGAGACTATATCTGAATTATCATTATTAAACAACATTATTCATTACAAATAAAAGGAAATATGCATGTTTTTTAATTTATGAATAAATAATAAACTAAAAATATACCATTTTTTTAAATTTTGAAATGTGTAATGTTTTATAATAATAATAATAAATGCAAAATATCGATTTTTCCCAATGGACTTACACCACTTTCAAAATTAACGGTCCAAATGATGTTCAGTGGCGCACTGGAAAATTGTACCGGCCTGGGAAATTGGTGAGGCACCGGTCCCATTTTTAATTAAATGAAAACCGACGACTAGCCAGCCAGGCCCAAGACTAGGCCTAAAATTTTGAACTACAACGAACTTTTCCGTTCTATATTAACGTTTTTCGTGACGAACTTTAATAAAAAAACAGACCTTTCTTAACATGTTAACCAGTTAAATATTTTTTTCGCCCGGTGCATTTTCCAATAAGTTGTCAATTATATTTTGATTATCAATATTCACCAGAAGACTTTTTTCAATAGACATAAGCATTAAATCTTCCAAGTCTGCTTGTGACATTGTGCTATAGTCTGTTTTTGTTCAATTTAAAAAGCTTCGTTCACATGCAACCTGTTCACATGCAAATAATTTAATATATAATAGCAATTAAACAATAAAATCAATCAGTTTACAGTATGAAATCTTAATAATTCGAATTAAATTACCACACGCTTAGTCGGCCAAATAGTCCCTCACTTTTTCAAGAAAACGATATTTTAAAAGCGACATGTTACTGCATGTTTAACCAAACGCTACGCATGAAAGTTCAGGTTGCAGGAAAAACTTGTTTCTTGAGCAAAATATAAAGAAATAAATGAATTAAGTTGTAAATGCAGAAGGAATCAATTATAATAATTCATTTTATTCATTTATTGTTAGCATCTTAGAATTTAATGTTAGCATCTGCTATTTAATTTAGTATTGAAGAATTCTTGAAAAAAAAAGTGATTGACATAATGTGACCGGCCCTATGATGATCGGCCCACCGGGAAATGTCCCTGTGTCCCGCCGGTCCAGTCCGCCACTGATGATGTTATACATACCATATGTGAAGTAAAACTTAAAATTAAGCTTTCATTTCCGAAAGGGTGTATCTTTCAAAATGAATTGCACAAGAGTACAAAAGACTGTTCGAAACTACAGATATGACCACCCTGTGGTGAGAGAAAGCACAGTATATTCAGCAATAGGGGAAATGAACTCTTTGGAAAATACTCTTTGGTTTGACTTTTTTACCATGTTTTCTAGGCCATTGAGAATAACCATGACCACATTTAAATTTTTGCTTTCCATATAATTTGTATGAAAATTTGGTAAATGGTAAAACCACCTTTTGAAAACCATGAAGTGCGGAATCAACATCAGAACACTCCCTGGGAAAAGGTTTGATTATATCTGATTTTGATTGCAATAACCGGTTACTACTATACATTCTACCCTTAAAAAAACTTTAGACACACACATAAGAAAACCGCTCGCGCCATAATTTACTTTATCGAGTTCAATCAATCTCTGCTTATAAAAAATAAAAGAAAATTGTTAAAACGTATGATGGAAATTTTTTTCCTCCAACTTATAGCAAAGAAAAAAAATAAATATGGATTTTTCGAAAAATAGGATAAGAAAAAAATAGAACTCGATATCTTTAGTGAATGAGAATAGGAAGGAAAAATCTATATTAAAAAAAATGTATAAGAAAAATCGTAAAAGCAATATTTGATCGATGACTTTGGATTTTCTCTGAATTCTTTCTATTTTCCCTTTTAGTTTTTCCATCGTCTATTTTCTCTTTACTTTTCTTCGTTTTTTTTCCTTGCTAGCTTATAATATAAAATTATGATGAGCGCGTGATAAAGCATCGAAAACTTGATCATAGAACGGTTCTGTTGTCTTTAATGTATTTTATTATTTTATGGTATATTTCTAAAGTAAAGGGGTGCATTGAATCATAATAACAGTGATGTCGTAAATAATATTTACCCTAGTTTGATTTTCGACTGATTGCGACTGATAAAAACGCCACTGTTCTCAGTTCGAAGTGGTTCGAAATTTATGTAAAATTAAAAGCCAAACACTTAGAGGGTCATCAGGGAGAGGTGGGAACATTATAAAAGCAATACATTTAAGGACGTTCGATTATCAATTTCTTTTTAGTTTAATAAACTCCATAATATATAATAATCATCCAATATTTGAATATTAATCTTCCATCTTCATCATCATTATCTATATATACCATCTTTTAGCTCTTATTTAATATGTAAAGGAGATTGCTTATTTTTTTATAATATAGACCGAACTTTCCGTTCGAAGTATCTATAAAATTATACGGTTAAACGATTTTTAAAAGTATTAGATTTCAATGGACCTAGTATATAATTATTCTGAATCTGTCAGTATACCTCTTTATATGTAATCAATGCACGACACTGTAAAGAATGATTGGTTCGTAGAGATACATTTTCTGTATTTAGAATTTCTATAACCACCTTCACGCATTAGGCATTTGCTTAAATATTTATTAGTTTGGCACAGAAATTTATGCATTTTACAAAGAATTGTGTAATAAATAACTGTTCTGTTGTGTAACAGCTTTTATGGTAGTCTAATACCTACATTGAACATGAACTAATAAATCCAGACAGAGGTTCTAATCACAATTGGGTTAATAGAAATAAAAATGTTAAACGAAACACTAACAAAAAATCTCAAATACGACCAGGCTACGATTTGAATGTGCATTACGATTACAACATAATTAATTACATTTGAACTAACGATGAAGTTTGTTACTAACATTATATCAAAATAAGCATTAGCAAGAACAGGATATACTTGTATATTTATTATTTAAAGAAATTATTATTTGTTGGTTAAGATCTTAATGTCCATATAAACTCGAGGTTAACCTCTTCATGGCGTAATGGGTAGTGTACCCGCTTTTGAAGAGGGAGGTTGCAGGTTCGAAACCAGGTGTCATCACAAATTATTATCTTAATATAAATAATGATCGAATTGAATACTGACGGATCCCTGTATAAGAATATAAGTTATTCTTATACGGAGACTCCTTGTGTATTGGGGGTAGCAGCAAAAACAATACATATCCATTGCTATTAAAAACGTAATTGGTTAACAGCAATGGATAAAATTATCAAAATAAAGAAATAATCAAAATAAGTCACCGAAACTTCCATATGGAAGCGCCTATACTCCCTCGAGGAGTGATGGTAAAAGATGATATGATGAGTACTCGTAAAATAGTACCTACCCTTCACTCCGAGTTCAAACTACTCTTTAGTAGAAAAAAATTATATCGATGTCTGGAAGTAAGTTTAAATTAGGGATGGGTACCATGGTACCATATAGTTATTGCTAAGTTAATAAAATAAGATTTAACTCGATAATTCGTATGGTATATTTCTTAAGTCATTAGAAATACATATTATAGAGGCTCTCATATTTTCGTTATTCTATACGTACAATACTTAACAATGATAGAAGTTATAATTGTCCCTGGATTAGTTTTTTTATTAGAGACTATTGCAAAAAAAGAGAAAATGGCACAAGTATAACTATAATTTTAATTGAAATGTTACTCTTTCAGTTGCCCGTCTCTAAATAAACTTTTTATATTGCACCCACTCCTACAGCAAAAAAAAATGATATGAAGGCCACAGGGAAAAAGCAAGGAATGTCACAAAATATCAATTCCGAGGAGATGTGTTTATAATAAGGTATAGACATTTTTCCACTAAATGGCGATCTTAACGCAATTTTCAATTTTTTGTGACATTCCTTGTTTTTCCCCTGTTGTCTTCATATAAAAACGTATTAAATCAAAATTTAGTGAATGAATTGACAACAATTGTCGACAAGAAAACTTTTCTTTTCCTTTGTTAATGATTTATTCGGTCGTAATAGAGAAGACTCAAATCAGATTTTAATCCGATTCATCCTATTAAATGTAATTTTAAATTGGATCAACTGACCCTCTTTGAATTAAATGAATAACAGAATATTATATGAGATATTCGCATATATTTGTACAACAGAGTGGTCATAACTTTACCTTTATGTAAGTATACAGTTTATTATGTACCCAGATGTTGGGTTCTTATACATAATATAGGGTGGGCCATCTTACATATTTTTTTACACGAATACATTAGCTCTTCTGCCTCAATAGTATACCGAAACAGTAATTCTTAAATTCTTAAATTTCTTCCAAATTTCTTCTTCAAAAATCTTATAAATAAAGCATAAACATTGACAAAAAAAGATAGGACAAACGAAGATAACAAAGACGATGGACCACCCTATACTTAATTTCACTTACATTTTGAGATTGAGATGGATATACTTACTCGTGTATCAACTACACTTTATTTATGTACATAATTTTTGGGAACTTTTCAAAATATGCCCCATTAAAGAAAGGTTTTATTTATTAATTAATTCGTTGAAAGGGCCAAATTTAAAAGTTTATTTTCTGTTTCCGAAATAACAAATATTTTAATGTATTTTATTTTAAATCTACCATTATTGTACTCGAACTATTTCACATATTATAATAAATTAAATGAAGGACTATAAAATTTATGGTTATATTGTAGCCAACAATATATAGTCATCTGGTCAGTAGATTTCACTTATACCGTCTTATTTTTAATTGTTTAATGCACATTTTGTAGGATTTGTGGTACAGTCATATTGTGTCCGACATTAGCCCTTCTGGTACGCACAATCTGTTTTCGGTTCGATTCTACAGACACTTTTTTTTAGTTTTTGAGCCTATAAGTATAAGACTTAGTAGTTAGACTAGTGCTCATATTAGCCTGACGTTTTAATCGTTTGCTGATCACATACTTAATTGAATTGTTGTTTTTAAAACGTTGATCCCTTAACTTATATTTTAATATTTCTTTCTTTATTTTACAGGTAAGTGGAAATCGATTTAGTACATACATACATCTTTGGTTTTTGAGACACAATAGTAAGTTGATTATTTATTTTATTTAAGTTTCAGGGTGAGAACTAGAGATGCAAAGTTTAGTTACTTTTCGAATTCGAGTACTCGGATCCATTTAACTATAAGTACTCGTTACATTGTATTAGGTACCGGCACCTATATGCACCGTTGCTACTATATTCTACATGTCAATGTACACACGATATTTTATATCGGTAGATAGAGTACTCGGATCTGTTGACCTTGGTATTGTC
>JANTOP010023071.1:0-12832 GCA_027564815.1 Symmerus nobilis | reverse complement strand
GAGACTAACGCATCACTTTGTGCGTGTCAAGTAAAATATTTAAACGCCAATAACATGTCAGAAAAACGTTCAAACGTGACATAACCGACGCTGGAATTACCCATATATGAACAAAATTCTAGTAATTGGTGGCACATGTTTCTCTCATAAATTCCTGTAAATACTATATGGCCCGCAGATAGCAACAATGACCGATAAACATACCGTCTGGCGCGATGTAGGAATACCGTCGCCGTGTAGGAATGCAGCTGGTGGATGTTTAATTACCAAAAAAAAAAAAATTAATAAACTGATAGATTAGGGATTACATTATCAAACACAATAAATAAAATAATTTCTATAATCGTTCACGACCATGGGTTATAAGGAAGTCAAATGTAGGGTCGAATTCATCGCGGAAAGCTTGGATAGTGAAATGAAATTATATAAGTACATATCATGATATATCCCTGTTCGTTCTGGCGTAAAAAAGGATGTTTTCTCTCATCTGTTTTTTCTACTTGTAGTCGACCTTGTAGAGTTTCCAATATCTCAAAAGTTATTTTATAAGAGACGGTAGAGACGATGTAAATGTGCAAAATAGAATTAAAAAGACAAACTGCCTGTCTGTCCACGACAAATGCTACCCTATCCAGCCTCCAAGTATTTTTAGATGCTAATAAATAGATGTCTGATACGTGTGTAAAATATTTTACCCGTTTGTCGTCTCAAATGAAGAATTTATAAAAATAATCTAGTTTTTCTAGATGTCCAAGTTAAGAGACAGGAGTGGAATTGGATAGGCTACACTTTCTCATACGGCGCACGGTTGGAACCCGCATAACTGTTGTAAAAGATGACGAACCCTACCAAGAATAAAATGAGAATCTATTCTAAATCGAAGCAAAAAGATGAAAACCATTATCTATTCTATTAAAATTATTGAGGGTAGCTCAAAAAACATAAAATTATCATGGAAGATGTGGCAGTATTATATTGATATTTAGTATACCATGCTTTTCTATTGAATATTAGATCTAGCACGTAAGACATATCATAACAGAGATCCAGATAATTTATTTATTACATGAATAGAAATAGACTCAACACTGTAATGGAAATGAAATGTGCTACTCGGCAGAAAGTTTCTCCTTTTTTTTTAATCAACTAGTTTCCCGAACTCTATTGTTCTTCTCGAGCATGTCATTAAGATGAAGCTTTGTTAAGAATTGTCAAGCACGGTTTCAAACCTACAAACCTCAATGCATGACGAACATTAACCCTTTCCGTGTTTTTACACGTACATTCTGACAACTACACGTACATTTGTGTATGTTGACACTGAGAAGGTTAACATGATTACTTAAGGAGGCCAATATGCTATGAAAATCCAGGGATATTGGATATATATCTACTCACATGACGATTTGAAGTGTCTTCCTATATAGGGCCACAACAAAGATGACTAGGACAATGTGGCTCTATGTAGGAACAGTAATACTCTACCTACCTACACTAGGACAATGTAAGCTCCAGTAATACCCCTATATAATCAAAGATAAGAATTTTTTAATCCCGCTACGCCTGCAGCCCCAAATAATAACATAAATAACGTTCACCGACGGGTTAATCGAAATAATTAAGAAATCTAATCAAATTTCGCAAAATTACTCTCCCAGTGTAAGTCATGAGCTTTATTCTCGGCACTACTACAGTTGCCATTATTTTTCGTTTGATTTTTATCGGTTTGACTGAAAAAATCATCATCCTCAAATGGATCATCAGATTTTTTCGCAAAAATATTTATTGATTCCGACTTTTTTATATTTCGATCATCCGAACGCTTATTACGGTTCTGGAATGTTTTTACCTTTGGCAATTCCGATACCCAATCATCATTACGATAGGCATTTGTGCCACTATTATCCGGTTGAGTCGTTTGATTGTCATCGGTAAACGTAAATTTGGCTTTTGAAAAATCATCATCTTCGAACATTAAATCGGTCGGATTGTTAGACGTTTCATATTTTGCAACAGCTATATTATCGTCAAACCGTAATTTCTGTAGTGCCAATTGTTCATTTGAGTTCGGTGAATTATTTGATTTTTGTATGGACTGAGATTGTATGTACGATTTTAGTGTGGTCGGCGCTGCCTCTTTTTCAGAGAAATCATTCGAAAATCTTAACGATTTATTATTGTTAATGGTCAGTGTTTGAGTTGTGGCACCAGTAACCATTAACGATGAATTAAAATCGCTATCAAAACCTTGTTCTTCGTCATATTGATATTTCTTCGTATTCGCATTACGTGGCAATGTGCTGACAATGGAAACTGGTAATTGCTCGGAAAAATCATCTGATACGGATGGACCACTGATTGTTGTTCTATTACCACCGATACGGTTCGATTTGTCATATTTATCTTCTAAATGTTCAGCTGAATAGTATTCATTACGATCGATATATAATTCACCGCGACGATTTGGACCGACAACATTATTCGGTCGCGGTGGATGCCCACCCTTTGATCGACGTAAACTTCTGCTGTACACATCACCATCCGTTGCCACATCGTAACCCCCAAAATCTAAATCCATTCGTTGGGGTAAAGATTTCTCTCGCATTGTTGCGTAATTTGGACGACCTTCGATGTCCTTACCGCGAGATTTCATTCGTTTACGAACCCTAGGCGTAACGAAGCAAGAACAATATGTTTTTACGTCATGCAATTAGAGAATATAAATATTTACCTTCTGTCCTTTTCACCATCTGAACCGGATACAGCTGGTCCCATTATTCGTCTGGCATCAGCTAAACGACGATCTGATTCTGACGCACTGGACGGACGTTTCCATGATGAAGTTGGTGGTATTTCTATTTTAAAAATATATAACAATAGGAATACAGACTCTCGTTTAATCCTCCAGTATCTTCAAACAAAAGAGCATGTGGATCGTTATGTGTAATAATTTATACGCAAGGAAGGGATTACAGCGCTGTCTATTACATTTTTCGTAGATTTTAATAGGTCTTTCCGCATTGTAAGACTCAAATTACGTGCGCGAAGCAGTACCTTTGAGATAATGATGCTAGTATATATGGCTAGGCTAACCGAATAAAACAAGTTCGGAAAGCCTTTAAAATTTAAAACAATAACTAGAGACCATAGCAATATCTAGAAACTTGGAAGTTTAGTTTTTAGAACGACTTGCTTGTCTATTCTCCCATCTGATGAAAGTTTACACGATATTGTTTACCTAATTGCCTGAAATCAAAATCTGTATAGAAGAAAGCAATCTGAAAAGGAAGGTGGCCGCAAGAAATTAAAATGTGATTGAAATTAGACTCAATCTCTCGCAGCGATGTATTGAGAAATGTGAAACATTAAAATAGGAACGACAATAATATATAAATGGAAAATACGAAATACGAACCTTCACCATCCCACGGCGATGATCCACTACTTTTACGTGGCCGCCTTACTAAACCATCTTGTAATGGTTTCGGTATCGTTTTCAAATCGATTGGTCGCCTATTTCGATCCACACCAGTGATCACAGCACCATTACCACCCTCCGATTCTTGGTCATCAAACTCATCCTCTTTGGAACGATTTCGCCGGCCATGCTTTCGAAATGCACGAATTTTCTCTAACGAAGTATATCGTTCCGGTGGATATTCTTCGTCCCGATCATCCATACTGCCATCGTACATATCCCCACTTTCGAAACTCTTTCGCCGCGATCGGCTATCGTACGATTCCAAACTTTCACGATCAAAACTACGCTTGTCACGGTCATAAAAGTAATCTTTGGTTGGTTTTTGGCGACCATAACCGGGTCCCGTGCCTTCCATACCATCATCATAATGTCCTAATTTCCGACCGGCCTTGACGCGTTGCTCATAATCTTCGTAGTAACTAATTTTTCGATCGGAAATATGATCTAACGGTGAATCAACTATATTATACGGAGATCGACCCATTGAATAATCACTGCGATCTCGATATCTCATTCGAGACTCATAACTCTTGCGATCATAAAATGCTGACATCGACCGTGGTTCATTTCGGGATTCATAACTGCTCGGACGTTCATATGCATTTCGATAGGAACTTCTGCACGTACCACCAGCACTACCACCCCGTTCGTATGGAGACACATCATCATCGTCAGCCGGTGACCAACTGGTATGATGTATTGTCGTACCGCTAGGTGAATGATACCATCCAACTGGTTGATCACCATCGAAATCCTCCCTACTTCGACTAACTGGATGTTGCCGGGAACGATGTGTGGATACTTTACGACGATCTGTGGTACTGCATCTACTGTGCATCGAACGTACATCATCGAATTCATCGTCACAAGAATAAATACGACGTCCACGTCGTTCATAGTAGCCAGTTCGATCGTGCAGATATGCGCTGTGATGTTGACTGGAACGACTTCGATAGTCGGCGGTCGATGGTGGTGGCGGTGGACCTTCATCATCCCATGGACTTACGTCACGAGATGATGACGATGTGTTATGATGGCCACGACCAGTGGGCCATCGCTTTTCATACTCGTTCGGTTCACTTTTATTACGGTCCAAGTCGCCAGCTTTCCAATCAGGTTTCTCATCGGAAGAGCATGGCGATGAGGCCACAACTATTTCTTTGGTATCTTTAAATTCAAGTGGGGAAAATATTAAATTTGTTACAAATATTGAATAAAATTGTAATTTACCTCTCGGTGATTTTAGTATGCTTGAAATTGGTTTCCTGATTTTGGTCTGAGGAGGGGGCATTGGTTCAAATACTGCCCATGATTCATCATTATTTGCATCTATATTTGGGAATTTAAGATGGCATATAATGTAATGGTGTCAGTTAAACAGAGCATTCAAACACTAAGACATTTCGGATACACTTAACAGAATATTATTGTTGTACGGATATCTGTTGTAATAACCTAAATGGACTCATACCCTAGCACTTCGAGTCAATTCCATAGAAAACAATAAATGCTTTTCTGAATTTGTCGATTTGCGATAAAAATGTGAAAAGTAGTAGGATTACTAGTAATTTTATACTAGGAAGTTCTCTACCTATGTAAGATAGAATCAAATAAAATGGCTGTTATTTTAAGTTTTTCTTCTAGATTGAATATTTCGAAGGATTATGTAGAAAATCAGTAAGCTGTACGCTTCTCTGTTGTCTTTGACACATTTAGAATGAAACGAACAAGAGATTCATGTCGGTTCAGTAGGGATACGGGTTAGGCAAAGAGAAACGCTTTCGTAGTGACTACGCCAGTTACATATAATACGTAACACTACCTTCCCAATGTTTCATTTTACCTGGACAAAAATCAGAGGCGTGAATCGTATACCCACCCCAATAGGAGCCGATTGAGCCGAACTAGGCCTGGGCCCAGGAACCGCCCGTCTCGGTGGCCTGTAATATTTTGAAGAATTTCTTCTTTTCTTTTCAATTGTCATATTAATATTGTCGCCGACTGTAATCTGGTTCAACTTTCGTACTTTATTTCTGAACAACAGAACACAACAAGCATAGATTCTGTTAATTGAAAATATACCTTATGACAAAAAAGTATCCGGAAATTGTAATTTAAATGTTAGGGTGTGGAAAGGATATTTCAACTTGTTTGTTTTTGTTAAGTTGGTTGGAGTATCCTCACTTACTATGCCACTTATGGGCGTGATCTGTCAACTAGTTAGTTTGTTTACAGCATTTGGTTTGAATAGGCACACGTCAGGGCGATACGATTTTCACAATCAATAAAAATATCGAACCAAACAGTTTGCTAAAATTTCATGTGTTTCCAACCAAATTTCATGTTCGGAATCGTTGCGAATGTTAAAAGAGACTTACGGTTATTCACTTTTATCTAAAACACAAGTCTACGAGTGGTAGAAATACTTTAAGGGGCTCGGTGCAGGTGAATAGGATAGCTTTTTTTATTTTTTCATATTATTATTCTACACTCAAGTAGGGTTGCTCGACATACCCTACTTTGCACTAAATTTTGAAGCACTTCCGCTTATCGTAAAAATATGGGGAATATGTCGTTCTGTGTAGAAATTAGTGTAGAATAATATTATGAAAGAAACAAAATCATTTAGTTTTCATATTCACCTGCACCGAGCCCCTTAAGGACGGTCGACAGCGCGTTCAAGACATGCCGCGTTCTGGACAACCTTCGACCTATTCAACTGCCGAAAACATTGAAAAAGTGAGGGAAATGGTGCTCAAAAATCATCATGCCAGTATTAGAGAGATAGCAGAAGAGCTCAATATCTCTCGCGTGTCTGTTTGTTTCGATTTGGTGGATAGTTTGCGCATGAAACGCGTACTTGCTCGACTCGTCCCGGTAAAGCTAAATTTTCTTCAAAAACAGTACCGTGAACAGGTCTACTTGGACATGTTTGATCGTGTGAATCCTGACCCCAAATTCATGGAGCGCATCATAACTGGTGATGAGACACAGGTGTATGAGTTTGACATGCAAACAAGTCAAAACCATCGGAATGGAGGGGAAAACGGGCCGAAAATGAAAAAATCACGCCAAAGCCGCTAAAAAATCAAGGTGATGCTCATCGTTTCTTTCGATATTTGTGGTTTGGTTATCATAAATTCGTTCCAAAGGGACAGACGGTCAATAAGGAATTCTGTTTGGCCGTATTGAAGCGTTTGCGTGAGAAAATTGAATGGAAGGGCAATTCATTGATTTTGCACGATGATAATGCGTCATCGCATAGAGCCTCAATTGTGACTGAATTTAAGGCCAAAAACATAACAAATACATCGTTCAACCACCATATTCACCAGATTTGGCCCCGGGCAACTCTTTCCTTTTCCCGAAACTAAAATTACCGCTTCTTGCAACCCGTTTTCAGTCGATCGAGGACATAAAGCAAAATTCGTGGAGAGCTGAAGGCCATACCAAAAAGTCCTTTTTGTCATAAGGTAGAATGGGTCGAAAATCAACAAATTTATAGATCAAAATTCAATTTCTTGGGACTTTCGTTTTTCTACTCTTAAGCTGAAAAAAGGTGCTTCTCAATTTGAATTAATCGTAAAAACTAAGGGCATCTTTTTTAGATTACAATAACCTCATTTGTGAAATATGTAGGGCCCTTAACTTGCTTCTCAATTTGAATTAATCGTAAAAACTAAGGGCATCTTTTTCAGATTACAATAACCTCATTTGTGAAATATGTAGGGCCCTTAACTTACTAGTTATATTAAAAATCGCAACTATTACTAGTTTTTGACCATAATCCTTTAATTTAAGAGAAAAATACATATTGGGAATAGTCGCCAGAGGGAATGGTTGTATTTTAAACAATTATGGATGGTTTTCGTCGTTTTTAGAAAATAAAAAGAAAAAAAAGAGATATAAGATCAGATTAGGGACAAAAGAGAGGGATAATGAGATGGGAAAGAGAGAGAGAGAGAGAGAAAGAGAGAGCAAGAGCTCTACGCTATACGGTTGCATTGATCGGGTCATCCATTCAACATCTTAGGTATTTGCGATTAAATAATCCCGAAAGATAAAAATGTAAGAAAATAAATTACTTTTATTTTGCGTTTCCATATCCGAACTAGACTCATGTTCCTCCTTAACAATGCCATCACTACCGCCAGAACCAATATCACCACCACCAATAACTACCACCTTATCCGATATTGATTGCAGTGATTGCTCGGCCGGATCAATTGGCAGTGGTGTTGCTCGTGGCAATTGAATTGGTGACGTTGACATATCGGCTAGACTTGGTCTACTAATTGTTACCATTTGTCGATGATTCGTACCGTCCACGGAAACAATCATCGGTGACTTCATTGATCGCGGTGACGATCGATTACTTATGGACGGTGACTTAGATTGCGGTATATTTAGAAATTGTGATGCGGTCGATTCATCAATTGAAATGTCACGTTGTGATTGTTGGCCTAACGATAAATTTGATAATGTTCTTTGCATTAATTCATTGATCTCCATATCGTCACGATTGCTCAAGATTGATGGTGATGTTTGTCGACTCTGCGGTAATGGTTTTAGTAAATCATTTGCATCTTCATCTTCATCATCTTCATCATCATCTGCATCAATATCATCGTCATCATTCCTTATGTTTGACAAAATTTCTGGAGAACTGGTATCATCCTTTTCCTCCTCATCACCGGTCATTTCTTTATCGATCAGTTGACTGGATCCTACTAACGGTTGAGTATTGAATAGATTTTCTACTAAAATGATATCCCTCAAAGCTGCATACCGATCCTTAGCGTGTGAAATTGCTTCGGTAATTTTTGTATCGATTTTCGGTGGGGCGGGTGATATTTCGTCGATTAGTTGATTCGTTGTGGTCGGAATGGTTAACGAATCCGTCTCTGAATTCGGTTCTTCGCTTGAATGTCGTTCAATTATTCCCCGTTCCTCGTCGCTAATCAAATCTTGATCGATAATTTCACGAAACGCTGCATATTTATCAATTGATTTTGGCGGTTCGCACATCTCTTCACCGAAATTGTCATCAAATTTCGCAATGAATGTCGTTGCGTTCGGAAATTGATCGAAATTAACTTTAAAAATTGCTGGTTGTGGTTGCGGTTGCGGCTGTGATGCTGAAGCATAAACGGCACGTGGAATTTCCGTATTATCCAATCGCTCGACCACCGGTTCAGTCTTATTAGATTTCTCAATGAAATGCGAAATATATTGCGTCAATTCGACGATGGTCATTTGATTTAGTTGTGTGGCGGGAACATTCAATTTTAGGGCCAATTCATCAATGCCTAACGTCAACAATTGACTGAGTGTTATATCTGGTAATATCGAATCAATTCGTTCCTGATTAGCTGATTTAGTCGTTTCCGATTCCGATAGGCCGTCCACGGATTTATTACTCCGTAGCCGCAAACTTCGATTAGTCGAAGAAGTACGAACTTGTGGTGGTGGCAATAAGATCGGCAATATGGAATCCCCGGCTCCTATTGGCGTCAAATAATCATCATCCATTCGATTTTTCATTGGTCGATCGGGTCCCGGATACTCGGCATCCGTTCTGCCGACACGCCGCGACGGTGCAGGTAATGCAGGTGCTGAATTATCTGATTGGCGTGTGGGACGCGTTGTAGCTGTTATATAATCGTACCGACCTGGTTCACGGGCTAGCGGGGATGTAACGCGCGGTCGTATTATTATATCGGAAAATTGTTTTTTCGGAGGCAATGGTGGCGGTTCAACGTGTAACATTGTATCGGGCCGTGGAGGTGGTTCGGGAGCAGTTTCTGTTTCACTCATTGAATCACTTTCGTGTAAGCGACGCATATTTATTTGATTCGATTCACGTTTTGCAAATTTTTGGCCGAACAAATTTTGTTTCATCATTTTTTTCGAACCTATTGAACTTATAACATCAACGGTACTCTGCTTCAGTACGGCTGACGGTCGCATACGAATAGAACCACTTGAATCCGAATTATTACGTTCCACCGGTTTACGATGATGAATTTCAGGCGGTAGTATCACTTGTAATGGGCTACCGTTTAACAATTGTTGATGTCGATGATCAGCAGTTGATGATTCTCGATCCTCTTTTGAGAAATCTACTACAAAGGGATCGGTACCCGCTGACGCCGGCTTCGAAAAAATTTCATCGAATTCTTGAAACGTTTTCATTCGTGGTGAAAATGGATCGTTATCGGTTACCAATAAAGCTTTATTATTACCGATAATCGATTGATCATCAACTGATTTTACTATAGTTTTATCCGATTCGACAAAATTTGTCGATAACTTCGGAAAACCACCTGTTGTTCCATCCGGCATCGAATTAGGTGAATTTTTCTTCCTGTCTGTTCGTAACGCAATAAATTCTTCCGTTATATCACCCGAATCCGATCTGTTATCAGCCAATTCATTAGCAAATGTTGCTGAAAATATGCTTTCCGGTTCCGATAGATCCTTCAACACTTTCTTCGGTGGATTCTTAAGCTCTTGGAAAAAATATTTCTTGTCAACATACGGTTTACTTTTCCCCGTACCCAACGGATCTAAATCGGTGAAAGCATCGATATAACTATCTTTCACCGGTCTAACGTTTGAATCATCTTCCGTTGACCCTTTCGATGAATTTATGGAATCATCTTGGCCAGTTGACATTGCTAATGGGATTTTATGATGACTTGTGGCGAACTCTGGTTGACTAGAAAATGTAGCCGCCACTGAATCAGTTACCGATGATGTTGTCGTAATTGTGGTGGTAGTTTGATTATTATCGGCCATCGACCAATCAATCGGATTCGGTGATACTTTCTCAATTTGAACTGGTGATGCTGTACGAATTGGGAAAGACGATTGATTGCGATTGATTGTGTTTTGCATTGCAGATGGTTCCGAATCAGTTATGCTGCTCTGTTTCAAAGCTTTGTGACGACTTTTAGATGATTCGGGCGGAGGTAATAGATTGTATGTCTAAAAGTAATTAATAAAAATAGGAGCAAACAAATCAAATAGAAATTTCCGATCTTACCCGAAAAGAAGTGAAAGAATCTCCAAATGGATCTTCTACATTAGATGTAGTTGCCTTTGATGTAGTTGCAATAGACGCAGCTGCCGTTGTTGTAGTTGTTGTTGTGGCACTAATTGATGAATGTACCGTTGTTGCTGAAATTGTTGATGATACCGCTGGTTCGTTTGGTGTAATTCGTTCGAGTTGGGTGATGCCACGTTGTAATGAACTTAATTCTTGTTCTAAATCAACTAGATCGGCAACGGATTCGGGAGACATCTATCGAATTAATACATTTATTACTTATGCACGATCATAAGGGTTTCTTAAAGAAGGCAAGAAGGGACATGAATCAATAAAACATTGTAAATCTTTCAACTTGATGTGGAGCTTTCAACTTGCCGTGGAAGCTATAACAAAGGCTGCAGAATAGATTTTGAGTAAATTTAACCAACTATAACTTAATTATATTTTGTGACAGTACACCAGCAATAAAGCGGTAGCGGGAGTTTGAACAACAAGCAAAAAGATACAAAATGGATGTCAACAACTCAACCCATCTGATAGTTCATACTCAGTGGATCCTAGGGCATTCTGACAATTTATGTTATGTAACGAAAAGGCTGACAGATTAGACAAATCGGAAAGCATGATACAGCTTAGTAGGATTCGAACCAAATATAGGGATCTCGATATCATACACACTGGTAAGGAAAATTTTATCGGAAAGTTAAATTCTTTGTATGAATCCATAGTTTGTAATATTTTATCCCTCTCTGTAAAACACGTAATATCTGAATTGCAACATGGATTCATAAAGGGTCGATCAACAGCTACCAACTTAGTTCAGTTTACAGATTTTACCGTAAGGGCGATTAAGAGGGGTGAGCAAGTATACGTATTGTATACTGACATGCAAAAACTTTTGACAGAGTTAATCACAGATCCCTGATTTAGAAATTGCGCATTGTCAGTATGCACTCATTCTTATTGGATTGGGTTGAATCTTACCATAATAATCGCAACCAGTCGGAAAGGCTTTGTAATTATGAGTCTAAAAAATTCCCAGTCGGTGTCCCTCAAGGTAGCAGCTAGGTCCCCTACTATTCATTTCATTTGTAAATTATATTCCACACAATTTTAGTTCCGCCAAATGTCTTATGTATGCGGATGACTTGAAATTGTACTCTTCGATTAGGACTATTAAAGATTGTTCAGCATTACAGAAGGATATGAATTTGTTATCTAGATAGTGGACTAAAAACAACTTAGAGTTGAATATAAAGAAATGTGTATTCATAAGCTTTCATCGAAAGCATGAACCAATTCACTTGTCTTACTCGATAGATAATGTTAGTCTAAGTAGGGTTCAGGAGTACCGTGATCTTGGTGTTTTGTTTGACGAGAAACTGACATTTACAAATCATTACAGTTATATTGTTTCTAAATTTTTTTCGTTCTTGGGTTTCTTATGCGTTGCGATAAAAAGTTTAAAGATCTTTATAAACTGAAAAGTCTATATTGTTCTATTGTTAGACCACACTTAAAATACTGTAGTGTTGTATGGTCGCCCAGATATGACAACAAAATTTCTAAAATCGAAAGTATTCAAAAAAGGTTATAAGTTAATGATCTCCGTAAATTGGGCTGGAGGAGTAAATTCCTTTCTGGCACCCTACGAAATGAGGTGCCGCTTGATGAATTTAGACCCACTCGAGGGACGCTATGCGGAAACAATTTTCCTGTTCGACTTACTAAACAACAGAATTGATTGTTCAGGGCTTTCATCGCTAATCAACATTAAGATACCGTCCAGACAAGTTCGTTTCAGTGAGTTATTGAGTTATACACATCATAGAACGAATTACACACACTTTGAACCTTAAAGCAGAATTTCGGCCCCGTTCTATTTCTTTAACGATGTATTTAAATTTGGTATGTCTCGTGAAAAATTTCGACAAAACATGAAAGTGAAAATGAATATTTCTCAAACTTAACCATATTTGAATTGGCTATACAGCGAGAGCGTATTCTTTCGGCTGAGTTCCGTTGAATTTTGTTGCTATGTTTTATTTGACAAGCTCCATTCTTAGGCGTCTTGTTTCAGATGTACGTCTTGTTATTTATTTTTAACTTTTGACCAATTACATTGATTTGAATATTACAATAATTTCAATTTTAATTTATACTTCAGTCAATCAATAGAGACAAAAAAAAACGGCTTTTTCTTGCAAAAGGTCGGGAAAATTTATATTCGGCAATTTTGTTAATTTTGGGGCCCTTATGAAACGCTGAAATTTGTAAACACGAGAAGTCGCCGCCGG
>JANTOP010023060.1:0-12833 GCA_027564815.1 Symmerus nobilis | reverse complement strand
TTTTTTCCCCCCCCCCCCCCCCCCCCCCCCCCCCTGATTTTCTTTATTATGTTTTCCATTTCATTTTCTTATTTATATGTGTTTTTCTTCTTCTCTTTCCAAATTGTTTGAATTCCCCCCTGAACTGTGTAAAATAATTAAAATAAAATATATTTTTGATTGATGGGAAATCTACAAAGGTGCTCAAGGTACACAAAATCCAAAAAAAAATTCCAAATTAAAAAATAGAAATTCAAAAACATTCAAATTTTGTAAATTTTTAAACTTAAGCAAGTTCATCTTTATTCATTTTGTAGCACGTAGATCGTTAAATTTTTAATTATAATTTTTTTTTTGAATTTAGGAAAGTAATTTTTGAAATCAAAAATTAATCAAAATTTGTAGTTTTTTTGATTTTATTTTATTTAAATATTCATTCTGCACGATTTCAATAATAAAAACCATGCATAGATTCTGAATAAATTAGCCCTACATCCAGATAAAAATCTTGCTAGATCAGCAATGCGAACCCATTGATTTATGAGCTAATTTCAATTTTAAGCTTTTTATCTTAAGAGATTTTTGATGCTTTTTATCTTTTGAAAATTTAAAATCTCCTTAAATAGCAGTTTAGTAGATAGAAATAGTCTCCTCAGGATAGAAAATAAATTTTGTAACCGAAACAAATAAATTTGAAACTTAGAGCTTTCTTTGAGCTTACGATATTTTCAGAAGCTTTTGACGAAAATCTAATATTTCATTCAAACTTAATGAATTCAAATTTCATTCAAATTATATGAAATTAAATTATAATTTTAAGCTTTCAATGAGCTTTCGAGATTTTTAAAGCTTTTTTTGGGAAAATTTGAAATTTCGTTAAAGGACCGATATCTTGATAGAAAATAGATTTTAAAACATTGAAAATAAGGTTCGGAAAATAAAGCTTTCAAGGAGCTTTTAAGTTTTTGCAGAGCTTTTGCATGAAAAGTTCAGTGTTGATATTTTTTTATTTTTCGTCAATTAATTAGTAAACTTCGGCCGAAAAAAATATTCAGGAAATCCGTAGGACATCCTTTCTGTCTTTGACTGCTCAAGAATTGCTAATTTTCTTCAATATGCAATATGAAATATTTAAAGTTTCGCAAGCGATCTGACGAGTCACGAATTGCAAAATGAGCTTTTTAATTATAGCTATTTTCACAAAATCGTAATGTTGATTTTGCAAGATATTTCTAGGTGTAGATTTTGTATAAACAAACCTACGATCCGTTTGAAACCCTTTTACCCACTTTTAAAATTGCATGGTACCCATACCCAAAATTTCAATCAAATTGCTTGCATGCTTTTTTATGCACAAATTTCAACAGTTTTTTTTTTTTTGGTTGCAAAATAACCGCCAGTTTCATAATTTCTAATGAAAAGTTTATTTTTAAACGTTTCGTTTTGGGAGCGACCACGTTGCGTCGCCATTTTAAAATTTAAATATAAAAAAAAAAAATGGGCTTTTCATTTGGGAAATGAATTAATTAAAATTTGATAAATTTAACAAACGAAAAGTACAAATTTCCCCCCTCCCTCCACACAGACAATGGCGGCTACGAAAAGGAATGCAGGACTAACATCGGCTGTACCAAGGGCAACATTAAATGATGAAGAATTGGTGGGCGTTTTTTTTTTTTTACCTGAAATTTCTTTATTTTTTTAAAAATAAAAAACGATTTTTTTGATTTATTTTAATTAATTTAGAAAATGCATGTTTATAAAAAATCATTACAAGCTCTTATCTATCCGATATCATCGACGACGCCGCATAATTTTGTATTGTGGACCGCCACATCGCCCACATACTGTTACGAATGCGAAGGTCTGCTATGGGGGATTGCCCGTCAGGGCGTCCGTTGCACTGAGTGTGGCGTTAAGTGCCATGAGAAGTGCAAGGATCTCCTAAACGCAGACTGCTTACAAAGTATGCTATTAAGTAATGTGTTACAAATTCTATATAATTAACGATTTAAATGGAACCCCCCCAAATTAATGATATGTTTGTATACTCCCACCCCCCACCTCTTCCACCCTTTCTACATCTACCTGCCAACCACGTGTGGAAAATGTAGGAGCGGCGGAAAAGAGTTCGAAGCATGGAGCTGAGGATAAGGCGAATTCAATTATAACGGCGATGAAGGAACGGATGAAGCAACGGGAACGTGAGAAGCCAGAGATTTTTGAGTTAATCAGGTATGAATGCAGGGTCGGGTTGGGGGGGATTAAAATTTAATCTAACCTTTTGGCCGGCTTTTCTCGGGGTTGGGAAAATTCGGTTTAATAGAGAAATCGATTTTTTAAAACATTATTTTTGATCGTTCTGCTCTCGACCGATATAGAGCGGTCTTCAGCGTTGAAGAAAAAAGCCATGCGGGCCATATGAAAGCGGTTAAGCAAAGCGTTCTGGATGGAACGAGTAAATGGTCAGCCAAAATAGCTATAACAGGTTTGCAGACACCACACCATTTTTTTTTTTTTGTTATTGTTGTAAACTTAGCCTACATATCCGTCAACTTAATGGCAGATCTCCTACTTACGGTCGCACGTGATAATTTGATGTCGATCATTTCTTTCAAAAAGAGACTTTTATGAAGAATTCAAAATGTATAAAATTAAATCTAAAACTTGGAGCTTTCTTTAAGCTTGTAACTTCTCGCCGAGCTATTCAAAGACATTTCAAATTTGATTTTAATTTAATTAATCGAATAGAAAATAGATTTATAATATAATAACGTTAATTTTAATTAAAAGCTTTCAGTAAGCTTTTCAATTGTTTGGAAAGCTTTCGCTGAGCTTTTCACGGCAAATTTCAAAACTGAATGAATAAAATAAAAAGAGATTAAAAATCATGTAATTTTAAAGTTTGATAAAAAAGGATTCGATAAGCAGGAAGAATTGTAGTTCTTCGAAGTCGAGCACAAATTTTCACATGCGCTGGTTAAGTGTAGAATCTACCTAAACACGCCCACATCTCCTGTCTTTTCCCTCCAAAAAAATCAAATTTAAATGTTGGCTGTTTGGCGTCCGTTTAAAACAATTTAAAAATAATGAACAAATCCATCGAATCATTTTTCTTTTAATTTGAATAAATAATTTATTGAATTTAACCCTTTAACGGTTAAGTTTTGATGTGCGTGACACAGTACATGTATCTTGCATTGCGTGTTTTCTTTGTTGTTGTTATAAAAATGTTGATGTCGTCCATAGCTTTACATTGTTTCTAATAAAAAATTTAAATTTGATGGATCGGTATCGAATGACTGTTGGTAGGGGGGGAGGAATGTTGGTCCTTCAATGATGAATAGGTTAATAATAAAAATTACGTGTCCAAGGGTAATAAGTGTAAGAAGAAAATTAACGGGGTAGGTTTGAAGAAAACATAAATTTAAACAATTAATTAATAAAGGATGACATTCAGTGTGGACCCTGATACGCATATAGATTCATTAGAACAGGCCGAAGCGGCAACGGTTGAAGGGACATCAAAATGGTCCTGCAAATTAACAATTACAGGTATAAAGATAATAAACAGATTTCCTTTTATTTAAATAACAAAAATCACATTTAATTCTAGAGTTTTTATAAATCATTTTTCTGGGACCAAAAGTAATTTCATTAAATTAATAAAAATTCCACGCTATGACCTAGATTTTCTATGGGGAAAAGTCGTAAAAAAATCCGACTATTTTGTGAGTGGAGAAAACAATGTCCAACTTTCACCCCGAAAAATACATTTCTATGGAAAGAAATTGTTGGTGTCAAAAGTGGGATGGCATATTTTTCTTCTCATAATTTGAATTTTAATGAGGAAAATCGACATTTACCATGCATTCACGTATAGAATAGCGTGAAAATAAATTACCACGCCATCCAGGAACACGGAATTCTCGGTTTTATTAAGTAAATAATTTTCCGGTTTTTGGGGGAGGGTTTACTTTCAAGTACAATTGGGTATGAGAATCAGCTCCTTATATCATAAAATGCTTACCCATTTAAGAGACTAAGATCTCGAAGTAAAGACGAACTTTGTAACTATTGAAATTCAATATAATATCAACAGGTTCCGCGTGAAATTTTCATCTTAAATGCATTATTTCCGAACCACATAACTTGCTCAAATAATTTTTTATCTCGAAACCCTTAAACTTGTTATTGATTTACTTCATTGGCTATCCAGAAAAAAAAAATTCAGTTAAATTGGGCAAAATTTACTTAACAATATTTTTATTTCAAAAATTGAGGTCGCGGTTAGCTATGAAATAAACCGGAATAAAATCAATTTTCTTACAATAAAGTCTAATTTCGATCAAATGATTTTTAATATCAAAAACCCTGAAATTATTCAGATAACTTAACTTATCTGCTATCCGGGAAGGTAGGTTCAGCCAAATTGGGCGAAATTTTCTACATAAAATTTCAAATTTCAAAATTAACAGAGAATTGTGTTGGAAAATAACCAATCGTCTAAGGCGAAGCTCGTAATTGGCTTAAATAATTTTTAACCTCGAAACCCTGAAATCACTTTCTCACTTATATTATTGGTTGTTCGGAAAAAATACGACCAATTAAATTGGGCGAAATTTTCCTAACAAAATTTTAATTTCAAATTGGTGAATGCTCTTTTAAGAAAAGTTATAATGACAGGCAGAATCGTTCGGGAAACTCCACTGGGTTGCGGGTCGACACGGCCGCGACCTCGCCCGAATAAATCCCGAATCACCTGTCGAGAGTACAGGTAACCCCCAAAGAACGAATAATTGCCAAACGAAACCTGAAAATGAGATGAATACCGAGATACGCCTTACACCTAAGGAACAAACGAAATCCGCCTAACAAAAGAGATATATTACCTCAGCAGACCTTGAACGAGCGATAGAATGTGTAGTAGACGAGTAGAAAAAAGAGTTTTAGCGAGAAAAAATGAGTTGATTGAAGTAAACGCTGACGCAATGAATGCGGTTTTAGTACGAAACGTGCAAAAAAGCACTAATGGTGATGCGAAACTAGGGGATTAGATGGCCCAGGGGAAATACAGACGGGAGAACCGGCATTTAATAGGGAAGAAACCACAGATGGGTTAAAAAGCAGCGACAAGCAGGGAAATGTGGAAAACAAAGGTGGTGAAAATAGAGGAAATAACTTCATGCTAAGAATAGCGGATTTAAAGCGGATAGATACGGAGGCGAAAAATCTCGACCCTTTTCAGAATTTAGAAACAGATATTTGGGGGAAACCAATAGATGGAAGTTACACGAACCAGGGGTAGATTACCTACCCTATACGAAACCTTCTTCACAGATATCAGAGAAACTGTGGCGGTTAAAGAACCGGGTAATGAATTTAGAGGGGGCCCTAGCCCTCACTCGAGAATTAAATCTAAGATGAAAACGGAGGCTAAGGGAAGAAATCCACTATACCCCGATGACTATGATATCCAAGTAACACAGACTCCAGTGGAATTGACTGACCAGCTGTATGTAGAACTGGAACTGAGCATGTGCCAAGCAAATACAGGTGTGTGATTCAGGTGCCTCCGAGAGGGAACCGCTATAAATACAACGGAAGCCACGGTAATCAGAGGAATAAGTAATAAAAAGGGGATGACTTTGTGAACTGCGCAAGGATGGTTGATAAAGGGTCGTGTAAGAATGCACACTAAGTGGCACATAATCGACGATGTGAACGGGAAGAAAGGGGGGAAGTAACATACGATTCATTTCAAGTGAACACCGGCCCAATAAACATCCCCAAGCGTTCGCGAAGAATAATAACAGTCGATATACATCCCGAGAAATACGGAGACGTAATAGTACGTCAGCAAATCATTCAACCGGGAATAATCGTCGGAAGTACAATCGACCGACCAGAAAACAATAAAATCTTGGTGACGGTACTGAATACACGTGACATGGACTTGACCATGACGGGGTTGACCGAGCTATACGAGTTTCTGCAGGAAGAAACCGGGGAACAGATAGGTTACGTAAGCCGTCCCAACGAGGACGTAACCACCCGAATTCACGGCATCCATAAAGGTCTCCGGTTAGAGGAAACCCTAAATGAAGAAAAAAAAAGAATATAATACAGATATGCGAAGAGTACCATTTTCTATTCTATCCTGAGGGGGACCCACTAACGTACACCCCCGTATTGAAACACACTATCCCCATCAAATAAGATCAGGCCCCAGTAAATCGGAAAATGTATCACCTAACCGAAGTACATCGCAAAGTAATTCATGAGCAAGTGGCACAAATGCTAAAAGACGACATAATTATTCCGAGCAAAAGCCCGTGGAACTTGCCACTCTTGGTAGTACCGAAAAAACCGGGCACAGGTTAAAAACGTTGGCGGGTAGATTTTAGGCAAGTAAACAAGTTGACTATAAAAGATGCCTTCCCCTTACCACGAATTGAGGACATTCTCGACCAGTTGGGAAAAGCAAAGTATTTTACTACTTTGAATCTAGCGAACGGGTATCACCAGGTATTGGTTGAGCCGATGAACAGAGATAAGACGGCATTCAGCACAGGGCTTGGACATTACGAATTTAATCGAATGCCTTTTGGGTTGGGTTGCAGAGAGTGGATTGTTTTATATACCTCGACGATATCGTAATTTATGGGAAGGACTTACAGAAACATAATGACCGGCTTCGAAAAATGTTCAAGAGACTACACTTCAACCGACTTAATATACAAACGGACAAATGCAACTTTTTACGACGCGAAGTTATTTACCTGGGTCACAAATGTTCCGCTGAAGGGACACACTCGGATCCGTCTAAAACTGAGTGCGTACAACAAGTTCAATCTTTTCTGGGACTAGCAAATTACTACCGTAAATTCATCCCTAACTTTTCTAAAATAGCCGCCCCAATAAACCGATTTCTACAATACGTAAGGGCGCAAAGTTGAAATGGACACCCGACTGTGACGCTGCGTTCAAGGAATTGAAACAAGCATTAATTACACCGCCATTACTCAGTTACCCGGATTTTACGATGCCCTTTAATTTAACTACGGACGCTAGTATTGAGGCAATAGGAGCTATTTTGTCGCAGGGTAAAGTAGGGGAAGACAAACCCATCGTCGTGTCGTGATTAGCTATGAAATTAAACCAGAAACAATCAATTTTTTTTAAAATAAAGTCGAATTTCAATGCAATAATTTTTGATCTCCCAACCCTAAAATTATTTGGATAATTTAGCTATTCTGCTATCCGAGAATAATAGGTTCGGCCAAATTGAGTCAAATTTCCGTAATAAAATTTTAAATTTCAACAATGAATTGATCTGGAAAATAATTAATTTGTCTGAAGCGAAGCTCGTAATTGGCTCAAATAATTTATTATCTGGAAATCCCCGAAATTACTTTCTGAATTATTTCATTGGCTGTCCGGAAAAAAAAATTCAGCTAAATTGGATGAAATTTACTTATTAAAATTTCTAAATTAAAAATGGATGTCCCGATTGACATAGAAATATACCGGAAAATAATCAATTTCCCCAAGCACATATTCTTATCCAGGTAACATTTCATGTTCATAACGTCCCGTACATTTCCGACAATAAATTGATTGAAATTGGTCCCAGAAACAATGTTTTATTTATCATTTACCTAAATTCACCCCAAATTTTCATCTCTCCGCCAAATTTTCTATAAAAAATTAAAATTTCACCTAAATTCTATCTATTAAAAAGCAAAATTTCTTTCTAGAATTACTTTATCGAGATGAATCCGATTAGACTAACACCTAACTGTGCAAAATCTATCTAATCTTTAAGTAGATTTTAATCTCTTAATCTATCACTAAGCAAGGGTGGGCCGATAGTTATTAAGAAATGATTGCAACTAATTTTTTTTCACCCCTCAAACTATCCGCATGTAAATAAATAAATATGTATGCTTGGTGTGTCCGTGTTGTGTCCTTTCATTTTATTTTTAATTATTCGCTTAAATAACGATTTTATTTTGCTGAAAATAAATACTCCCTCTCCCCCTTTCCCCACACCTTTAAAAGTCCGTTGGTTTATAAATATTTATTTAATTGTTTCTAATATTCACGACCATATCCAAATCGTTATCTTATAATTCCCCATTCTTTCACCCATAATTTGGTGAATAGTGATCTGTGCCCAAGGTTTGATTGCGAAAGATAAGAGTGGAACTAGTGATCCGTACGTAACAGTCCAAGTGAGCAAAGTGAAGAAAAGAACGCGAACGATGCCACAAGAATTGAATCCCGTTTGGAATGAGAAATTTCATTTGTAAGTGTTCCATTGGTTGTGAAATTAATAGCGAAATTAAATCGATTTATTTCGCGGAGAGTAGCGAATGTCACAATTCATCCGATCGAATAAAGGTCCGCGTCTGGGATGAAGATAACGATTTAAAATCGAAGTTGCGTCAGAAATTAACCAGAGAATCGGATGATTTTCTTGGTCAGACAATCATTGAGGTGAGAACGTTGTCCGGTGAAATGGACGTTTGGTATAATTTGGAGAAGCGAACGGATAAATCAGCCGTTTCCGGTGCAATTCGATTACACATATCGGTTGAGATAAAAGGTGAGGAGAAGGTGGCACCATATCACGTTCAATACACTTGTTTACATGAAAATTTATTTCATTACTTGTGCGAGGATAATATTGGAATGGTAAGTGGTGGGGGGGGGGGGGGGGTTGGGATCGATCTCTTATAATCTTATCTCGTAAACAGGTGAAGCTTCCAACATCGAAAGGTGACGAGGCATGGAAAATTTACTTTGAAGAAATACCGGAAGAGATTGTTGATGAATTTGCGATGCGGTACGGTATTGAAAACATCTATCAAGCTATGACCCATTTTCATTGTATGTCCACTAAGTACCTGTGTCCCGGTGTACCAGCTGTTATGAGTACACTGTTGGCAAATATAAACGCTTATTATGCACATACGACAGCATCTAGTGCTGTATCAGCTAGCGATCGTTTTGCTGCTAGTAATTTCGGGGTAAAAAAACACATATTTGCCATCAAATTCCGATCAACTCAATTCCCCTTTATCTTCCGTAGAAAGAAAAATTCGTTAAATTATTAGATCAACTTCACAATTCCTTACGGATCGATCTATCGATGTACCGAAATAACTTCCCAGCGTCAAGCCAAGAGAAATTAATGGATTTGAAGTCAACCGTTGATTTATTAACGAGCATTACTTTCTTCCGGATGAAAGTACGTAAAAGAAATACTTTTTAAACAATTTATTTCAACGGTTTATCTATTTAAAAGGTTCAAGAGCTATCGAGTCCACCGCGTGCAAGTACTGTCGTTAAGGATTGCGTGAAGGCCTGTCTTAGATCCACCTATCAATTCCTATTCGAAAATTGTTATGAGCTTTACAATCGGGAATTTCAGGTACAAGAGATGATGGGAATCCGCTGATTAATCCGCTTATTTAACCATTGGAACCGCCAAAAAATTTAAAATGCTTCAATTTATATTTAATTTAATGAATTTCTTTATAATATCTTGTTCGGTATGTTTATTTATTTAAATGTAGGCGGATCCAAACGAGGCTAAACGTGACCCTGACGACCATGGACCGAAAGTAGATAGCGTTGACTTTTGGCATAAGCTAATAGCATTAATAGTTTCTGTTATTGAGGAGGATAAGAACAGTTATGGAACCGTCCTCAATCAATTTCCGCAGGAACTTAATATTGGCCAGGTGAGTGTCGCCTACTAATCGAAACTACCGTACCCTATGTCATATAAAACCTTTTATTTTATAGTTGTCTGCTGCGACGATGTGGGGACTGTTTGCTGTCGACATGAAATATGCATTGGAGGAGCACGAACAACACCGCCTGTGCAAATCATCAGCCTACATGAATTTACATTTTAAAGTAAAAGGAATCGTTCGTCTGAGAATTATCTCGTATTTAACGGTCATTTTATTCGATAGGTTAAGTGGTTGTATACGAATTACGTAAAGGAAGTGCCGCCATATAAGGGTGCTGTACCCGAATATCCTGCCTGGTTCGAACCATTCGTTATGCAATGGTTAAATGAAAATGATGATGTGTCATTAGAATATTTGCACGGTGCCTTTAATCGAGATAAAAAAGATTGCGTAAGTTGAATGGGGGGGAATTGGTTACAAGTAGAAATAAATTTTTACTTGGGTAATTATTGAAACATTTTTTCCCCTACTTCACTTAAGTTGGCGGTACAGTTCACCACAAATATATTGATACACCGTCGTTTTATTTTATTTTATTTTTCATTAATTCATTTTCGACAGGTGGGCCACTGTTTCAGCACGAAAAATTCATGAAAACTCATTAAAAAATGCCACAAAAAAATGGACCTCTGCCCTTACGAAAATTGTGTGGAAATGTTCAATTTCTTACGTATCTTACTTTTCGGGGGATTTTAAAATCATATGTTGAAAGGGTATCCCCCTGATCTTATAGGATTGATAGATTGCCCTAATTATGTCTTAGTTAAATCCACTTCGAAGTTTTCAAATCTTACAGTTTTCGGGAAATCATATCCATTGCCATGAAGGGTCACCATTTTATTGATATTCGCTATAAATCGACCCCTTAAAATCAAGGGGTTGTTTTATAAGAGAAGATTTGTTTTACAATTTCCTCCTTGTACCCTAATGTTTATTTCTACATATTCACATTTTTTCATTTGTTAATAAAATATCCCGGAAATGTAAGTTTTCCACCAAATTTCCAGATAAATTCGATAAAATCGAAGCTTCGCCAAACAAATATAATAAAATAAAGAAAATCGAAAATGGTTAATTTTTTGAAAAAATTTTTTTTAATAAAAACTCTTTGAGATTGATTTGGAAGTAATTTGGCATTTTCCTCAAAAAAAATTCCTTAGAAATGTTAGCGAAAATTTTGAACAAAAATCGTTCGATTTTGTTGAATTTTTACAAGCTGATTTTGAATATTATTTTAAAAATATTAATTATGAAGGGAACCTGTGTCTTTAAGCCGTTTATGGATGACATAAATTATCAACTATCTGAATCCATTTCGAAAATTCTTTAAAAATGTGTCAATTTTTCATAGATACACCCTGTATTGACCCTCCTAAAATCAGGGAATGAATTTTATGGACAATTTTATACCACAATTTCTGTACGTGATCTTTGGGTTTATGTCTACGTAACCAGATTTTCGAATTCCTAAAGAAAATTTCCCAAAAAATTGAGTTTTCCACAAGACAGTCAGATAAATTTAATAAAATCGATTTTTCGTTAAAACAAATTCAAAACGGACAATTTTTTGAAAAAATTAATATAAACTCTTCGAAAATAATTTAGAAATGTTTTCTCATCTTTAGATTAGAAAATTTTTGAAAAAAAATTTTGCTTCAAAATTCTCAGAAAAATTTCGATCAAAAAACGGTCGATTTTATTGAATTTTGAGAAGTCGAATTTTCTGGGGATTTTAAAAATATAAGCTGATAGATGACCACTTGATCTTAAGGTATTGGTAGATCACATAGGTCATCGCCTACTTGAATTTATATTAAAAAATTCCAAATTTTAAATTTCCCAGCAAATTATAATAATTTCCCTGAGAGCTACCAATTTTTTTCTGTTCTTTTATATCGACCCGCCTAAAATCAGTGGTTGGTTTTTTCAAGAAAGTTTCTTCCACAATTTCCTCACTGAATCCTTAAATTTAATTTCACCTAGGCATATTTTCCGAATTGTAAAGAAAATTTCCCGGAAACTTAATTTTCCGAAAAATAATCAGAACAATTCTTTCCAAAAAGGAAAAAATTTGAAAACGAACAATTTTTTAAAAAGAAAACGTTTTGATAAAAACTCTTTGAAATTGACTTATAGAAGTAATTTGGGATTATTAGGTAAGAAAATTAAAAAATTAAAATTTCCTTAGAAATTCTAACGAAAATTTCGAACAAAAATTGTTCGATTTTATTGAATCTTTTACAAGTCGATTTTTAATATAATTTTAATAATATTAATTGTGAAGGGAGCCTCTGCCTTTAAGGTGTTGACGGATAATATAAATTATCATCTATTTAAATCCATTTTGAAAATTGGAAATTTTAAATTTTCCGGAAAATTATGACAATTCTTCAAAAAAGTGGCAATTTTGCATAGGTACACCTTGTATCGACCACCCTAAAATCTGGGGATGAATTTTATGGAAAAGTACGTTCCACAATTCCTTCATTTGACTCTTAGGTTTATTTTCATGACACTAGATTTTCCGGTTCCCCAAGAAAATTTCCCGGAAAATTAACTTATCCACAAGACAGTCGGAAAAGTTTTATAAAATCGAAGCGAAGTTTTATAAAATGTTAAACTAAGGAACAAAGTCAAAACGGTTGATTTTTAAAAATATAGAAATATTTTCCCATCGTCAGATTTGAAAAATTTTTGAAAAAAAAATTTCTCTAAAAATTCTTTGGAAAATTTTGTTCAAAAATCGGTCGATTTTACTGAATTTTTTACAAGTCGATTTTTAAATATATTTTAAAAATATTAGTTGCGAGACAGCCCCCGACTTTAAGCCATTGATTAATCACCTAAATTATGCCCTACCTGAATCTATTTCGAAAATTGGATAGTTTAAATTTTCCAGAAAATTATGACAATTTTTCAAAAAAGTGACAATTTCTCATAGGGCACCCTGTATTGACCTCCCTAAAATCAGAGGATTAGTTTTATGGAAAATTTTGAACGACAATTTCTGCATTCAACCCCTCGGTTTATTTCCACGTAACCAGATTTTCCGGTTCTGAAAGAAAATTTCCCGGGAAATTAAATTTT